>PVHP010012178.1:0-42500 GCA_004024765.1 Zapus hudsonius
CGTGATCCCTCACCATACATACCTGGAATCTCTGGTGGGCCAGGAGCCCCTTCACACAGCAGTTAGGAGCTAGCTATTAGTGCTACTGTAAGCAGGGAACAATTCTCTACAAAAATATGATTCCTGGCATCCAACTTCGAGAGTGACTATTTGAACAGAACTTTCCCTAGACCTGGCAACTCTGAAGGTCTGGACCAGAGGCTTCAGAAACCCCTGCAAAGGCATGTGGTGTGGATATGACATTTGACACACACAGAATACTGGGGGAACCCAGCCAGCAAGACCTCCTGCCTGATCACTGAGTGCTCCCTCCTAAGTCCAGAGCACTTGCAAAGCCAGGAGGCTTGGCACACAGCTGCTCCATCCTTGCCGGCATGGGTTTATGGATATTAAAAATGTGCTGATCAAATCACCATGCAATCATGCTTCGCTAGAAGTGCTGCGCACAGAAACACTGCTCCTTTTATCATCTCCTCGCCTCTGCTGGAAACGTTCACCAAGGGATGATGTGGAGATTAGTGGGGGCGTCAGGCTGCTGTGTGTTTTTAGGCCTCCTATCAGCTCCCATCAGCTATTGCCAGGGGTGCTCAGAAGCCTGGGACACACCTCAGTG
The DNA here is from genome assembly GCA_004024765.1 of Zapus hudsonius. NCBI lineage: Eukaryota > Metazoa > Chordata > Mammalia > Rodentia > Dipodidae > Zapus > Zapus hudsonius. Next base: position 614 of record PVHP010012178.1, read on the forward strand.
CCGAGGCCTGAGGCCCTTTGGCAGATCTGGGGTGGGAGGGTGCCTTGGGAATGGGAGAAGAAAGAACCCATTCCTTGGGTTAACCATTTCCGAGTTTCCAAGCCTCTGCCTGGGCTGAAAGGATTCAGAAACCAGCACCTCCAGGGTTTACTCTACCAGGCTGGCAGGACTTGGAATCGACTCAAGTCCAAGCCTAGTGTAGTAGTTTGATCCAGGTGTCCCCATAAACTTAATGTGTTCTGAATGCTTGATCCCCAGCTGATGGCAGTTTTGGAATTGGGACCTTGTTGAAGTGTTGTTGGGAGTGGGGTTATGGGTTTTACAGCCAGCTTCCCCTTGCCAGTGTTTGGCACACCTTCCTGTCGCTGTTTGCAATGCTGTGGTGGAGGTGATGCCCACCCTCTGCTTGTGCTGTCATTTCCCTGCCATCATGGAGCTTCCCCTCAAATCTTTAAGCCAAAATAAACCTATTCCTTCCACAAGCTGCTTTTGGTCAGGTTCTTTTCTATGCAGCAACAAGAAAGTTGACTACAACACCTAGAGATGGGCATTCTTTTCTACTCCCTGCCTTTTCTTCTTCTCCCAGTAGGGTGGGCAGATAACATATAGCTCAGGGCAAGAGCAGAAATGGGATAAACTATTCTCCTGGCCTTTGGCTGGTGATCTTGCCTAGTCAGAGTTGAGCCTTGGGACCCTTACAGGAACATTGACCAGGCCCCAAAATTCCCTTGGGAAAATGGAGTTCACTCCCACAAGGAGAGCCCATGTAGTCAGAAAACATTTAGCACTCCCAGGAATCATCTGGAAAACAAAAGTCATCCAACCTCTTCCTCAGGCAGAAATGTCAATTATTCACTTTCAGCCATGTGTCTCCAGGCACGGAAGAGAGTACAGGCAGATGAGTCATGGTAACCTATGACTTCTCACAGTTCTGCATGACAATGTACATGTCTCAGACTGAAAAACAGCACTCAAGACCCGCTTTGTTTTTTTGTTTGTTTGTTTGTTTTATTAAATGTAAAATGTCCCCCATAGACTCCTGTGTTTGAATGATCCACAGTTGGTGCCACTCTTCATGAAGGTCATGGAAACTTTAGGAGGTGGAACCTTGCTGGAGGAAGTGTGTCAAGGGGGGGGGCTTAGGGTGTTCCAGCCCAGCCCTAGGTACTTCATGCTCACCTTCCTCCCTGCTTGCCTTCCTCCCTGCTCATGTGAGGATGTGATACCAGTTCCCTGCTCCTGTCATGATTTCCCCACCATGATGAAAACTTCCCCTCCAAACTGTTGAGCCAAAAATAGACCTTTCTTGCTTTAAGCTGTTTCTGATAGGGTATTTTGTCTCAAAAAACATGAAAGTAATGCATTGAGTTGGGTCTCTTGTAACCTAGGCTGGCCTCAATCTCTATATATCTAAAGATGAGCTTGAACTCCTGATCCTCCTGTATCTATCTCCTGAGTGTTGGGATTGAAGGCCTGTGCTACCATGCCTGGTTTATGCAGTGTTAGATTGAACCCAGGGTCTTACGCATGCTAGGTAAGCACTCTACCAACTAAGCCACATCCCAACCCTAGGGCCAGTTTTACTACTGGAATGTCAAGCAGAAAAATATCAGGTGAATCTTGGTGATCTCACTTAGCTGGTACATCAACACCTTCTCCTCACTAAATACTTCTTATTACTTACCCTCCCAATACTTTAAGAATTCTGATGATGCCATCAAAGCCAAGGATCACTAGGCATTAGGATGGGCTGACCTCCAGGACCATACAGAGTTGGATAGGCCTGGCCCAAGATGCTCTGGGGTTGTTGAGCAGAAATAAATGTGATGTAAATCTGCTCTGAGCATTTTGAAAAGCAGATGAGAAAGTCAATGTTTGAGAAGAGTGAGAAATTCCAGGTTGTCCAAGGAAGTTTGGCAGTTGTCCAACTCTATTTGGATCTGTAAACTTGAAATAAATCCCTTCTTTCTCTAAACTGTGCCTGGTTTGGATGTTCATCCCAGCAACATGAAGCTGTCTACAACACCCCCATAAACTTGTGTGTCCTGAACACTTGCTCTCCCCAGCCAGTGGCATTGGGTGGTGGGAGGGTGGGGCCTTGCTGAAGAAGATGTGTTGCTGTAGATGGACCTTGAGGTTTATTAAGTCCTATCTTGCCAGTGTTAGTAGGCTCACTCTATTTCCACCTGTGTGGCAGAGGTGATGTCCATTCTCTGCAAATGCCATGCTGTCCACTGCCATCATGGAGCTTTCCCCTCAAGACCATAAGCAAAATAAAAATCTTTCCTTCCATCAGCTGCTTTGGGCTGGACTTTTTTTTAAGACTTAGAGATACTTTATTATTAAGACTTAGAGAGAAGGAAAGAGGAGAACATACCGAGCATTCCTGCCATCTGGAAGGCAGGAGGGGTAAGAAGTCCACTTGGGATTAGAGGTCAGGGTCCTCCCCATCTCAGCTCAGCCAGGCTAAGACAAGACTTATCCAAGCAGGGACCTGGAAGTTCAGGAGAAGTAAAAAGCCAACAGGAGCCCTTTCCCAACTGGGAAGGATCTATTTATAATCTTATTGTGGTGGGCTTTACCCTCCGGTGAGTCTGAAAGAGAGCTGATTGGTCTGGGCTCAGAGGCTGGCTCAGGAGTAAGGGTGAAAGAGCTGATTGGATAGGATCAAGTACTGAACTCTGGATCTGCATGGTGTTCCCTCTTTGGGGCCACACTCCTGACTGGGCCACGTGTTTTGAACCAGCAAAAAGAAGGTAACTGTAACACATCATGTGGCCTTTCTCTGAGGATAGTCACTGGGGAATGGGAGCAGGAAGAATCCAGGTGAGGCCAAGTATTTTCTCAGTGTTTCTAAATTCTATCTCTCACATGTGGTAGCATGAGGACCCTGTCCCCAGGTGCTTTGCCATTTTCTATGGGTTGAAAACTTGGTCTCCAGATGCTGGCACTATTTTAGGAGGTGGGGCCTAGCAGGGGGGAGTAGATCATGGAATGTATGCCTTTAAATGTTTGCCCTGATCCCCAATCACTTCCTCACTCTCTGTTTCCTGGCCACCATGAGAACAGCCTCTGCCATACACTACTAGGCCCCGGGATATTCTGCATCAGGACAGTCCTAGACTCAGTGGAGCCAAGGACTATGAACTGAAACATGGAGCTAAAATAAACATTTCCACCTATAAGTTGATTATAGCAAATATTTTGTGAGAGAGACATAAAGTCTGACTAGTACAACCTGATTTAGCTTTCCAAAGAATTTTTGTGTGCGTGTGTGTGTGTGTTTATTTTTGTTTTCTGGTTTTGTGGCACTAGGGATTGAACCTAGGGTCTCACACATGCTGAATCACAGCTCTACCACTAGGCTATATCCCCAGCTTCTTTTTACTTTTTATTTTGAGATAGGGCCTCACTAAGTTGTCCAGGCTGGCTTTAGACTCATTATGCAACCCAGGCAGGCCTTGAATTTGTGATTTTTCCTACCTCAGCCTTCCAAGTTGTAGGAATTACAAGCCTTCACAGCCAGACCCAGGTCCCTGGGCATTTTCTAGAAGGTTAGAAACCTTGTATAGGACCTATATTTGCTCCACGCTCACTGTTTGGCCTTTGCAAATTTCATTTTCATTCTCCACGCATTATTTTCTTATCTATCCAATACAGGAGGTAATCTTCATATCAAGAAAAACATACTTAAATACGCATTCTAAATACCTGTCATTTTATTTACTTTATTTCTTTTGATCTGCACAAAAATTTAATATTATTAGAACTTGACAACTTGCTTCTTGCCATAACTTAGTTTGGGCTCTGTGCATACCTACTCCTCACAATAATCGATTCTTATGTTGTCCATATTATAGTGGGAAGCTGAAGTACAGAGTCCTTCCATGACTTTCCAACTATTGTGCTCATGAGTGAAGAGCCTGAACCCAAGGGTCTCAACTCGGAGCCTCACAAAGCTCTCGGTGCTGTGTTTAGAACACTCTTCTCTCAGGCTGTGAGAAGCATTAAATGAGAGCTCACCGAGTAGAATTTCTGGTGGCATCATCATTAAATAGAGCTCAGGAAAGGAAGGAGCAATGCCCACCCGTTTCCCTTGCACACTGCTCCTGCTATTAGCTTGGGTCGAGGCAGCTCCAGCAAAGCCAGGATAGCTTGTGACCTCCCTGTTTCTCTGATTTCCAATCTTCAAATGACAGATGGTTTTAGGGTATCTTGTTTGTGTTTTATCTCTTCAGGTGTCATTCACATGGCATGCAGGCATGCCACACCACAGGTGAGCTAGGATGACTTACAGACCCTTTCCTGAAGCAAGAGCTAAATCTGCCACTGTGTGACTAACTCCAAGATTGGTCCACAAGACTTGTTTGTGATCTGTGAGCATTGCAGAAACCCCGAGAAGGAAAAGAGGCCAAACACATAGAGCCTGCTGCTGTCCCTGCAGCGTCTGCTGGGGCTCCTTGTCCCTGTCTACACATTCTCCCCTCCACACCACTGGCATTTAGAATAGAATGGATACAGTGCAGATACTGTAGGAGCCGTACTGTAAACAGTAGTTGTTTAGCATCCCTCTAGCCCCCTACCCTCTGGATGCAATAGACCCTGCTCCTCAATTATGACAATCAAAACATCTTCAGAGGATGGAGAGATTGTTCAGTGGTTAAAGGTGCTTGCTTACCAAGCCTGTCAGCCTGGGTTTGATTCCACAGTACACACATAAAGCCAGATGTACAAAGTGACATATGCATCTGGAGTTCCATTGCTGCAGCAAGAGGCCCTGGGGCATCCATTTTCTTTCTCCCTCTCTTCTTATCCCTTCCTCTCCTTACCCCACTCCCTTTCTCTGCTTGCAAGTAAATAATAAATAAAAGTGTTAAGTCTCCAAACATTGTCAAATGCCCCCTGGAGGAAGGGAACACAATCAGCTCCAGTTGAGAACCACTGCCCTGAGTTATGCCATGCATACAGAAGTTGAGAACCACTGCTCTGACCTATGCCATGTATACAGAATAGAAGCTGAGACCCACTGCACTAGCCTACTCCATGCATATGGAATAGCTCAACTCCAGAAAAAAAAAAAAGACTATTCTGGTTGGGTTCAGAATTGCGTAGATTGTATGACCAGAGAAGAAGGGGATGATGCAGAGATGGAATGGTTTCCAGACAGGCTGGCATCTACTGACTTCCTCAATAATTGTTCCTGTGACAAAGAGCCCCCCCCAACCCGGGGCCATAAGCAAACCTCTTAAGCAAAGCCATACATAAGGGATCAAGAGCAGCAATCCACTCTGGAGGCCTCATACTGACTGATGGGGTTCCCAGTCCACCTGGGCTAGAGTAAGAGCCTACCTCAAAAGTGTCCAAAAAAAACAAATAAATATGAAAAACAAACAAACAAATAAATAAATGAACTACTGAGCTGGAGAGATGGCTAAGTGGCTAAAGGTAATTTCTTGAAAAGCCTGATGTCCCAGGTTTGATTCCTCAGTACCCACGTAAAGCCAGATACACAAAACAGAGCAGATGTCTGGAATTCATTTGCAGTGGCAGGAGACCCTGTCACTTGCTCTCCTCTCCCTCTCTGTATCTCTTTCTCTCTCAAATAATTAAATAAAAATATTTTTGAAAAAGAACCTCAAGCATCAGCTCCACATGTCACTTCTGAGGTCTGTGTTTGTTTGTTTGAACTCAGGGAATCAGTAAGCATTCATTCTGTACAGCCCCTCAACAGGCAACACGGTGGGTGCTGAGGCTATGATAGCAAACACATCAGATAAGATCTTTGCCTCCCAAAGCCAGTTGAGGAAGTCAGACTGTTAAGCAATGATTACAAGACATGGATGAATTGTCTGGGCTTTGGGTTACTCCCCTGTCACATGGCAAGAGCAGTTCTCAGTCATACAACCTTCAGGGTTGTAAAGGGATCGTGAGTAATGTGTGTGGGAGATCATATCCTGAACGTAAGTCATACTGAGACAGAGATAAGGCAGAAAGGGGAAAAGAAAACTGAACTGGGTTAGCACAAAGGAAAGGTCAAGTCCATTCTCCTCATGCAGCAAAATCAGGCCAAACCATGATGCATTGCTGACTTTTGATACCTGGGTTATGGCCAGGTGTATCATCTGAGGTCTCTCTACAAAGCCAGCCTAGTGGAGAAGAGGACTATAGGCGATTTGGACACAAGTCAAGGACACACAAAGTCTACATTCTCCTCTGCCTCCCCCATGCTTTACCCTTATCCCTTACCCTACTGTCCCCTCCAGCCCTCAGCGGAGGTGTATGTTGCTGTTCAGGAAGAAGAATCTACTGAAAGATAACTTTTTATTGATAACTTCCATGAATATAGACAATATATCAGTATCATAATCTCCTCCTACCACCCCCTCGTCCCCCTTCTAGTCCCCCTCCACTGAATTACTTTTTCTTTTCAACTCATTTCTCTTCTATTTTGACATCACCACTTTTCCCCTCCTATTTGCACCAGCCACTGTGAGGTCATGCATATCAAGGCCACTTTGTGTCTTGAAGGCAGCACTTTAAGCCGTACTCCCCTTCCTTTGGCTCTTACATTCTTTCAGCCACCCTTTCAGCAGTGGTCTCAGAGCCTTGGAGGGTGTGATGGAGATGTGTCACTTACTGCTGAACACTCCACTGTCACTTCTTAGTACTAAAGTGAGTTTTGAGTCTCCTCGGTGGTCACTACCACCTGAAAAGTGAAGCTTCTAGTATTAACATATTGTCATAAACATATATGTTTAGAAGGCAGTTTGGTGGGCATAATATATCCATTTAGCCAGACAACAGTAGTATAGTTTCCTACTCTATAGTCTAGGACTTCCCCAGCCATAGGCTTTTGACTAGGTTTTCAGTACCAAGAATGAATTCCCTCCCACAGAGTGGGCTTCAAGTCCAATCAGAGGGCAGTTGGTTCCCCCATAAGATATGTCATAATTACACCAGTTGGTAATTTGGCCTGGATGGCCAGCCATAAAGCTTGCAGAAAGCTGCCAGAAAGACCATTGATGACTTTTCTCCCCCCAAAGGCTGAATGCTACACATCTCTTTCCAGCATCCAGACAGCTAGTCAACAGGGAGGAGGCTTCCAGCTCAGCTCCAACTTGGTTTCTCAGAGACTTGCAGCCCAAGTAGGTGGTATTTTCAGTAAGAGGGTCTTACCATCCAGTTCTGGTGGGCAACCAAGATCCTTGGCAATAACCTGTAATGTTTTGGGGGCATCATAAAAGATAACTTTTCTTTACATTTTTATGGGATTCTGGGTGACTTCAATTTCACAGATTCATCTACTTATGGTGGAAACCCTGCATCGGTTAGCTTTTTTTGCTGTGACAAAATACCTTATGTAAATAATTTAAGAGTGAAAGGATTTATTTGGCCTCATAGTTCTAGTCCAAGAGTGGATGAGTCCATTGCTTTTGGCCTGACACAAGGCAGAACATCATGACTACAGGACTATTCTGACTCTGCTCATCTCATAGAGACCAGCAAGCAGAGAAAGGATAGAAAGGAAGGGACCAAGTCAAAATACACCCTTTAAAGGCACAGCCCCAGTGACCTAGGCCTCACCTCCCAAAAGAGGGGATGCCATCAGGACTTCAACACATGAGACTGTGGGGGATATTTCATATTCAAGCCATAACAAACTCCAAAATCAAAACGACTCGAACAAGATAGACATTTATTTTTCCCTCATGTAAATGTGTGGACTGAAATTGGCTCCCAAACCCCTGGGGCCCAATCTCCTTTTCTCTGATGAAGTGTCACTCACTTCTGTTTGGTGAAAGTACCTCTCCACCAGTCTGTAAAGTCCAGCATGGAAGGCAAGGGGAAAGCATGCCTGGGTCTTTCAGTAGCATGAGCCAGGAACTTTTGCATCCTACTGACTCCAAAAAATAATTGTGTATGTCTCTTCCCAACTCACATCTGTAGCTTAAAATGAGCCACAGTGAGAATATTTATACCATGGAAATTAGAAAAACAAGAAAAAACAGCAAACCACCAATCCCTTTTGTTAAAAAGTAACCAGTACAAACATCCTTCATACAACTCCTCTGCCAAGCATGAAGAGGTCTTATTTACAAGGTTATCCCCTTGCCACAGGGTAGGCTAAGAAATGTCCCCAGGTGCCAAACTTACTGGTAAATGAGGAGAGAGTAGATCCTGGAGACAACCAGCAGGCTTGTTGGGAGGGTTATGTCCCGTCCTGGGAGAGCAGAGAAGGAGATGATTACGAAGAAAAAGGTCATTCTCCGAGGATAAGTAGGAGAGGGGTCTGGACTCTACACGTAGTAGAGATTGGAGAGACCCCTTCCATGCAGATCATGGGCAGCAGTAGACAGTGCCAGGCAGGTTTCCATGTACATATCTAGTCCCTGGGAAGTACTCACAAGTCCTGAGGGCACAGAACCACAGGCTTCCAGCTATGGGCCATGTGATCCTCCTGGCCTCTCAGAGTGAGCCTGCAAGCCTTTCCCACAAAGTGAGGGAAGACAGACTTGAACTCCACACTTGAGTGGCATTCTTCAAAATCTCCCTTTCTTCTCCAGCTCCCTCCAAGAAGAGTCCTTAAAGTCACTGAAGTGGGCTCACTAGGAGTCCCTTTGAAAAGTCCATGCCCTGGACTGCCTCTCTGGTCATTTAGTATTGGGTCTCCACTTCATTTTAGCAGGTCAATTACAACCTCCAATCTGTCTATTGTTACTTGAGAGCCAGCTACTGAGGACAATTGCAAATACATGATCCAGGCACAGGCTGTAAGTGGTAACATTGAAGGGTTATAGATAACCAACTGGGGGCCAATTCCTCAAATTGACAGTCATCACTGTTTTCGACTCTCATCTCAGGTTCTTCTGATGGACCTGTAGCAGTTACTGTCTAGTTGCTGGAACAAAACGCCCAGCCAGAAGCAACTTCTGGAAAGGAAGGGTTTATTCCCAACTTACAGTTGTTTTTTAAATATTCTTATCTATTTATTTGCAAGGGGAGAGAGAGATTGTATAAGCACACCATGGCCTCTTACCACTGCAAACTAACTCCAGATACATGCATCTGGCTTTACATGGGCACTGGGGAATTGAACCTGAGTTTTTAGGCTTTGCAGGTAAACACTTTAGCTGCTGAGCCATCTCCCCAGCCTTCCAGTATACAGTTTTGAGAAGTTTCATCATTTGGGGAAAGCATAGCAGGACAGACAGCTGGGCATCACAACTTATCCCTTCCCCTGGAAGGAAGCAGGAAGAGTGAGCTCTAAACACTCCATTTCTGGATTAGTACACCTCAAGGTCTTCCCACAGTGACACACCTCCTCCAGCAAGGCTCCAACAGGATCAAGTATGAAGTTTAATCACAAATACATGAAGAGGACATTTTATGCTGAAACCACCACAAACTCCAAGATCATTCATACTCACCTAAGCAGTCATGGTGGTAGACCCAGGCCAGTAGAGTTCCTACCCCAAGCCCCATAGTTTAGATGGCTCTGCTCTGGCCCTTCACCACCTGCACCTCTGCTCACAAACGGTCTTTTCACAGTGCCAACAGGACATGGCCCACCACACATAACCCTTCTAGAACATGCTCTAGGTATCTACACATATTACTTACTTTCTCATTGCTGAGAACAAATACCTGAGCAACTGAAGGAAGGAGGGGGTTTATTCTGATTTACAATTTTAGGGGACATGTTTCCATTATGGCAGGGAAGGAAGTCATGGCTGCAAGAGCAGGAGACCAAACTGGTCACATCACAGCCAGAGTCAGGAAACAGAGAATGAACTAGAAGTGGGGGCCAATGCTTTAAAACCTCAAGTCCACCCCACCGAGCAAGGAGACTTGACCTCCTAAGGGTTCCACAACCTTTTGAAACAGCACCACCTATTGGGAACCAGGTGTTTAAACACATGGCCTGTGGGGAACATGTCACATTCAAACCACCACACTGGGACTAGATCTTCCAAGTCTCCTTCCAGGGCTGGAGAAGCTTCTTCCCTGGTTCAGTCCTCCAATGACACAAGGAGCCATGAGTGTGTACACCTGTAGACTTGTGAGGTAGCTAATGATGGCTGTCTGCAGAGCTTGGGCAGTGGGCCTTGTGTTGGGGGCCAGCTCCACATTTCAGGGGGATTTCTGACAAGTCTGAGAATCCTGAGTCCAAGATCACTTTTCTAGGTCATTGCAAAGGTGCTTTTGTCAAGATAGGACAGAAGAACATTTTATTTTGTCAGCTTGATGTATGGCACATACGTAAAGCATCTTTTGAGGGCCTCCACTTGGATTCTTGTTTGGATTGCCAGCCCATCTCGTTTATATATATCTCTCCTCCATGTCCATGAACTAAGCCATTTGGCTGGAGAAGGCAAGATCGGCACATGGTGGCACTAAAAGTGCTTTCCTTCTGCACAAACCAGTTTCTATTTTCATCTGTAAGGCTATTTATGGGGCATGAAGGAGGTGGGTTTGGGGGCTGGGGGTTGGCAGACTTGGCTGTCGCCTGACAGAGATGTTAATAAAGCCCACAGGGTGATTTGGGAAAGAAGAGATACCGCAGAGAGCAGGCAGGGTGGAAATGAAGATTTACTATTTAACATGTGCCCCTAATTGAAGAATAGTATTCACTTTGGCACAGAACCCACAAGAGTGCTCTAAATGGAAGCTTTGGATCTCATGTCCTGCAATGGTTTCCAGGCCCCCTAAATCAGCAAAACCAAAGATTTATCAAAATGAAAACTTACGTGAGATCCTATTAGGAAGGCAGCTGAGTGATAAACCTGTTCTTCAGACCACTTAAACTCATTGATTTTTGGAAAATTCGTCACTATTAACAGATATTCCCGAGGTTCCTCCTCAAAGATGTAGAATCCCTGGGGCTGAGATTTAAAATCCCTACCGTAGCACTGGTAGGGACACAGCCTGGCCAGCATCTAGACTCCCCTTTTCTGCCAACACTCCTCACACATGGCCTAACCCTGGCCAATCAACTCATTCCCTCTCTGGCCAGAGCGACTCTGATGACAGGAGAGTGTTACTCTTTCCTGTTAGGCCTTCTAAGAGAACCTAGAGAAGGAAACTGGGACGGAGACTGAGTCCTGATCACATGTGCTTCCATGAGCCAATACAGCTTCCTCCTTTACCTACAACCAGAGGCATGACTGGTCCAACCTACATTTCCACACAGGAAAAATAGCAAAACCAGAGTGAAGAGAGCAGCCTAAGACCTTCAGGAACCAAACAAGGACCTGGTTCTTCACAAAATCACATTTACATTGCTTTAGCTTTTTCCCTATCTTTTTTTTTTTTACTTAACAACTCTCTCTCTCCTCTCTCTCTCTCTCTCTCTCTCTCTCTCTCTCTCTCTCTCTCTCTCTCTCTCTCTCTCTCTCTCTCTCTCTCTCTCTCTCTCTGTTAGAGGACAACCTAGAGGTGTCTGTGCTCCACCTTCTTTGAGCATACCTTGTCTCTTGCTGCTACAAATGAAAATGAACAGATGAGCTAGCCTGTAAGCTTTGGATTCTGGCTCGAGCTCCCATAGTCATAAACACTCAGGATCACAGAAGCATGCACCACTTTGCATTCAGCTTTTCATGGATGCTGAGAAATTGAACTCAGACAGGCAGAGTTTATAAACAAGTGCTTTAACCTCTGAGCCATCTTCCCAGCCTTCTCTGTCATTTTCTATTTGTTAAACCTTGCTCTAGCTTTTTTGATGTAGATGAACATTCTTGATAAGAAAGAGTAGAAAGAAGTATACAGCCAATTGGACCAGCCCACACTTGAGGGGAAGACTAGCTTTGGTGACATCTGAGAAGCTGGAAAGGTCACTTTGGATGAATCAATCTCCTCTACCTTCTTTGCTGCCTAAAGTTCCAAAATGTATCATTGCCAGATTACACAGTGCTTTCTTTGGGTTTTCCTTGTAAAATTTAGTCCTTTCTGGCCTTCCCGAACCCCTAAGTTCATCATGGGAGGAAGGTAATCGACCACTTCCTTCCAGACCAGAGGAGGCCAGGAAAGCTTGATCTATAATGCATAAAGGGACGCGTGTGCTGCAGTGGGGACTCAAGCCCTGATGAACAGAGACAAGAAATTCTCTGAGTGAGTGCCTGACCAGATCACAGACAATCCAAAGATGAAATGAGACAGACCTGGCTTTAGACCCTAGCAGTCATTTCCTTCATGGATGACACCTGGCATATCCTAATCTGTGAAGTTAAAGCACAAATTCTCGTTTTGTCATGAGGATGAAACCAGCATGTGATTTCATGACCAGGTAGTAACCAATGTATAATACATGGGTTCCCTTTGGAATACAAAACAAAAAGCACCCACTTCTACTGTAAGAAGTCATTCCACAGTTCTTACTCTTCCACAATAGATGGTGAATTTTGAGGATGGCTCTGCCTCCACCCAGCCAAGCCCAATAATATTCCCCCAAGTAGCCTCACCTCTGCACACACCCTGGACCCAGGAGAAGCTAGTTTAGCCAAAGGGCTCATGGCTGGAGCTGTTGATCGCCACCATTCTTATGCTAGTACCTGTGCACACATGGGGGACAACATACCTTTATCACACTCAGTGAGAAACAGGGTTCCCAACTACAGACATGAGTGCACTGTGCCCAAGAGCAGGCTGATGGCATGCAAGGGTCCCAAGGAGGCTTCATAATGGTGATGGAATAGTTTGAGAAACTGGGGCTCAGAAAGGTCAAGCAACTTCTTGTCACTCAGCAAAAATTAGCTGGGGCTACAAAGTTGACCTATCTATCCTTACCTAGAATTCTCCAAACCCCCTTGTGTGTGGAGGAGGTACCTTTTCAATACTTCAGAATAAACCATTGGAAAGGACTTTTTGTAGACAGGAATGTTAAAATCAGAAGTAGGGAAGACAGGGAAAGGTTATGGAAAAGAAAACACAAAGAAAATAGAGGAGAGCATTCAGGCTTCTTCATCTTCCTAGAGATCCCAAGGCTGGAGATACAGGAAATACACCCATGCTTGGGTATTAAGAGTCTTGTGTGTGTCTCCTGAAAGGAACTTGTATTTTAAAGGAAGAACAAAGCATCTTTCTCCTGTAGGCCACAAAGAAGGACTTCATCAGTGTCCCCGGGTCAGTACCGCTGCTCCTACTTAGGAGCCAGTTGGCTGAGCACTCCCTCAGGAAGGGTGAGGAAGCCAAGTGTGGAGGTGAGACAGGCCCAGCCAGGGCTGTGGCTGAGCCGGTTTGAGCCGGGGATTCAGGGATTGCAGCATGTTCAAAGATATGTCATGGAAATAATGGAGTGCCCTAGCCTCAGGCCAGGCTGACCTCCCAAACTATGTGTTTAGGAGTTTGCAGCTGGAGCCCAAGTGCTTGAAGAGAGCCAGGCCCACCCGGATGCAGGCAGGAGGCCGCCTTCCCACCCCCACCACTGGGACCAGTGGTGTGCAAAGCCCTGCAGAACTTATGTCTCAGGGAGAGGGAACCTGGCTTGAGCTGGACCTACAGCAAGCCAGGGTTGCCCCTCAAGAGACACCCCATGGAAGAACACCCATTCTGGCAGCTACAGATCCTGGTTCAGTAAGTCTTGCCAACCTCAAAGACAGCAGGGAGGACATGGGGGCAAGGAAAGAACGACCTCCTGGAGTGCCCTCCCTCTTCCCTCCAGTGGAGGGGCACAGCAGGGCACCTCTCATCTCACCCTGTTTCTCCACAAGATGGCCTCTCACAGAGCTTCCAAGCTCCCTGCCGAGGAAAGGAGGACTGCTATCCCAGGGGACCTCATGTCGGTCTTTGGCTCAACTGACTTCCATATGGTGCAGAGATCTGGTGACAGAAGTGAGCTCCAGGACCAAGGAGCTTTCCCCAGCCCAAGAGGACTGAGGTGGGCTCATGACAGATTCTTCCATGCTGCTCTCCTGCCCAGGAGCCACGGCATCAGAGGCCATCAACCTCATGTACTCCCCTCTGCCACAAAAGCCACACAGCTAAACCAGAGGCAGAGAGGGGCTCAGACTCAGCCACTGGGGTTCAGAGGGAAAAAGATGAGGCTAGATGGACCCTTGGTTCAGAGTGTGGCCCTGAGCTCCTGGGTTAGCATGTGTTCCTGCCCTGGAGGATCTCAAGTGTTTACCAGTTACCTAAACAGAACAAGGCTGCAGGGCTCTATCCAAAGGATCTCCATGTCTGAACATCATGACTCTGCTCCAGGTCTAGGATGGAGCTTTGGCTAAGTGGAAGAAAGGGCAGGGCTCTCAGCCCCTCTCCCAGAGTCTCAGCAGAGCCCCTCATCCTTCTCTCTGCCCACCCACACCTCCTCATGCTCCTTCTGCCCCATGGGACATTCCCTCAGGCAGCTTCAGGCTCCACAGTATGCACACAAACACACTGCACACCAAACAAAACCCAACAGCCGTGTGCGCTACCTCACATGCATTCACACAGCTGAAACTTGCTCAGTCACACTCGTTAATGGTGCATTCATGAAAACACACAAACATTGTATACTTTATGCTTCCACATGAAACATTTCCATCCCAGATTTTCAAATGTTCACATAGAATCTCATATCTGTACCAAAACTATCCACAAGTGTACAAATTCACACACATTCACTCATATATGCATACAATGCTCTCAAAAGCACATCCTCATATATTAATATCTGATCAATAACTAATTGACCTTCGATGGCTTCAGTTGGCATCAGAAAAGGTCATGAGATCAAGAGCCAATAGCTTCCAGACACAATTCCTCAAGGGCCCCTCCTCACACCTTGCCATGGCCATCCCCAGGATTCCCCCAAAGGTACATAGTCTTGGCTCTCCTTGGCTATTGGGATTAATAAACTGTGGTCGTTTCTGACCCTCCTCACCTCACTCAGGGTTTGCCTCTCCAGATATCTACTACCCAATCTGTAAGTCCCTGACAAGTCACTGCTACCAATGAAGTAGCCGCTAGCACCGAGAGACACCACCCTGGGACACTACCTGTTTCATGGATATTAAATGTGCAGTATTTATGAGATATCAAAGGTCTTGAGAGCTGGCTGTGGTGGCACACACCTTTTATCCTAGCACTGGGAGGCAGAGATAGGAGAATTGCTGTGAGTTCAAGGCCAGCCTGGAACTACAGAGTAAATTCTAGGTCAGCCTTGGCCAGAGTGAGAACCCATTTCAAAATAATAAATAAATAAACAAAAAATAAAAACAAAAAAATGCTGACACAGGTTCCCTTTGGGCTGGAAAGATGGCTCAGTGGTTTAGGTGCTTGCCTCAAAGGTCTTGAGGACCAAAGACAGAACTGTGATCCTGTCATCTTGTGACCACATGACACATACTGGGCCCTCAGCTCAGCTCTGCCCAGGGGTGCTGCTCCATCCACATTCTATTCTCATTTAAGACTTCCCAGTTAGAAGGCGTAGACTCTTGGCTTAGATACACTCAGATGCAAATTCCAGTCTATTTCTAATTGCAAAGTTTAGGCAACCTCCCTAATACCCTTGGGCCTCAGTTTTCCATGTAAAATATTAAAGTAGTGTGTCTTTTGTAGGTCTGAAATGAAGCTATAAATTACCTGCATAACTCCTGGCATATAATGGGCATTCCACCCAATGCCTCCCTTGCCCATCTCATCCCCTGTCCACCCTGAAGAAGGAGGGAACTGGAGCAGGGGCACTGGCTCCAGCCCACATCCCCTCACACAAGTCTGCCTTTAGGTCTGCTCCCCTCATGTGCAGCTCCAGTGTTCCAGGACATCTTTGATTAATAGGAAGCAGAAAGATAAGCCACATGATAATTAATAAATCATTAGCAGCATTACTTTTCATCAGATAAGTCCATTAATTGTTCCCATTTCCTTACAAAAAGCTCAAGCTTAGGGGCCCCTCACAGCAAGTTGATTTTATGATAAATCTAAGAGCAGGAAGGAAAGCAGGAACCCAGTGGAGTGAGCTGCACCCACCTACAGGGAAGCCTAGGAGAGTGTGTGGCCAGCCCACACCTCTGTCCTTGGGAATGCTGGCCCTGAGTCTCCTCTGAAGACAGAACTCACAACATAAGCTCTGTCAGGGGTCACTCTGGGAACTCAGACATCTATTTCAGAGCTGGCCAACAGGTTTCCTCTCTAGCATCAACACAAAGTGACTTCTAGTGTCTGCTCTGGCTATACTTTAAAAAAAAAGCCATCTCTGGATTGAGGGGAACTTTTAAGAACCTAATTAATTAGTAATGTTCATTAGAGGCATGGGACAGGGCCTGAAGGCACAGAGATATGCTTGTCCATTCGTTGATTTGTTTGTGTATTCATTCTTCCTGAATTTTTTTAATGGAAAAGTAGATTTCCAAAGTAAGTTTAGGTCAGCATTACCCTGCTACTAAAGTCAATAAGGACACTTCAAGAAGAGAAAGTTATTGGCCAATATTCCTTATGAATATAGGTATAAAAACTTTCAAAACTAAACTAGCTAACCAAATTCAGCAGCATTATTAAAACAACCACTCACAAATGGGAAACAGGTATATGAAAATGCTCTGCACCGCTAATCATTAAGGAAATAAAATCAAAACCACAATGAGGTATCACCTCACATGAATGGCTATTTTGAGAAAGGCAAAGGTTGGTTAGGGTGGAGAGAAAAAGGAACTCTTGTTCAATGTTAGTGGCAATGCCAATTTGTCCTGATAATTATGGAAAATAGCATGAAGCTCCTCAATTTATTTATAAGTTTATTGCAGCACTATTGGAAGTAGCCAAATTATGGAAGCAACCCAAGTGTTCATTCATGGATGAATGGATAAAGAAAATGTGAATGTATACACACACACACACACACACACACACACAAAATGCACTGTTATTCAATCTCTTAAAAGAAGGAGAGACTGGGGAGAAAGTTCCATAGGTGAAGTGCATGTCTCTGAAACAATGAGGACCTGAACACAATCCACAGAACCTACGTAAAAAATACTGGGCATGCCGGCAGGCATGGTGGTGCGCACCTTTAATCCCAACACTCAGGAGGGAGAGGTAGGAGGAATGCCATGAGCTCCATACCAGCCTGAAACTACAGAGTGAATTCCAGGTCAGCCTGGGCTAGAGTAAGACCCTACCAGAAAAACAAAACACACACACACAACAACAACAGAATACTGGGCTTGGGCCGGGGAAATGGTTAAAGTAGTTAAAGTGTTTGCTGTGCAAGCCTGATGATGGGAGGGTGAAGCCCCAGGACCCACATGAAGCCAGATGCAAGTCCACATATGCTTATAATCCCCAGGGGCCAACAGCAATGAGAAATGGAAGCCAGAAGAATTCTGAAGTTCATGGGCCATCAACTGTCAGTGGCAAACAAGAGAGACCCTGTCTCAAGCAAGGTAGGAGGCAAGGACTAACACCCTAAGGCTGTCCTTTGATCCCACATGCATGCCATGGCATGTGTACCCCCATATACACACAAACCAGCAGGTACATGCACACACTCAGTTCTAGGCATGGTGCGGAAAACTTGTAATCCCAGCACTGGGGAGGTGGATGCAAGTGGATCCCTGGAGGGAAATAAATAATTGTATGTAGTTAGAGACTGTGTGTGTGAGAGAGAGACACCATGTTGAGGAGATCAAGCTGGCAGATTAGTGACACAAATAGCAGTGAGGGACAGAGCTGGAGCAGCTGGAGAGCAGCTGCCCCTGGAGATGGTGACGGTGGGAAGGCAATGACACTTCAGTGCAAATGATAGAATCTTAATTTTTTTAAATGGAATTCAGAAAGCAGAACAGAGGGAAATAATGAGGACCCAGCACATGGACACAGAGTGGGGCATTGTGGAGAGGATGGGGGCTGCTACACAAGAAAGAGACTCAGAAAACACAAGTGAGCCTCGTCTTAGCCTTGCACAGTCTAAGCAAAGGGGAGAGCTGGAATCTGATAGCATCCTGACACTTGGAAAGCTCTCTCTTCTAGCAGCGTTTGGTTATAGTGCCATGGCCAGAAGCTGTCTTGAGTGGGCCTGATCTGAGTTTACAGAGCTTTGGGAGTCAAAGGACCCTCCGCTGTCTGGGCACTCACAGCAGGGCTTGTTCACTGACCCAGGGAGTGATGGCCTGAAGAACTGGTCTAGTGGCATGAAAAGTTAAAGACACTGGGGAGTGCTTTCAGTGTGGGAGGGCTCCACACAGTGGGGAACCACACAGAGACACAGAGAAAGGCAGAGGTCACTTCCCACTGGAAACCAACAACTAGGCAAGCTAGCCATGAGGCATTTGTGGTAATGAAGTGAGGGAGCTAAACTGTGGGAAGAGCTGGAGAGTGGAGCACACAAGGGTTCTGCTCTGCCAGCCTTTGAGCAGACCTTCACAGACTCATCACGCCCTGCTCAACACCCAGACATCTGACATCAACAGGGACAACCTGCTAGGGGAACACCTGCATCCATACCACCTCAGCCTGATGAGCAGGGCAGCTGAGAGTCATTACAATGAGCTAGCCCCACAAACTATGTCCTCTGGTGGCGAGGTGAAGACTACAGAGGAAAAAGACTGGCACTCAGCCTGGGCTCTCACCTGACAGCGCCTAGGCCAAGTGGTCCTACAGAAAAGCTTCTTGGTATAGGTTGAGATCTTTCACTTCAACCACACAACTAACCACCTTGGAAGACAGGAAAGCTGCTATTTTTTTTCTGATTTCTAGTTTTGTTTGCTTGCTTGATCGCCATACAAACTTTTTTTTTTTAATCAGACCCAATCGGTTTAAATATTTACATATAAAAATTTTAAATAACTTTTCTTTTTTCTTTCATTTATGTTTTCCTTTCATTTCTTCTCTTTTTGATACCCAATTTCTTAGTCCTGTTTTTTTCTTTTTCTTTTCAAGATGGGCTGTCTCCATAAGACCAAGCTTCGTACTCCCAAGTGTGGGGCTGCAGGGTTGCAGGCATGGACCACCATGGCAGTCTTTCATGTTTAATTTTATTCCTCTCTTCTTCCTCTCTCTCCTTTCTCCTCACTCCCATTGCCATTTTTCTCTTCCATTCTAACTAAAATCAATTCCTCTCTCTCTTCTCTCTCTCTGTCTCTTTCTCTCTCTCCCCCTCTCTCATTTCTTCTTTCCTAAGAAAGTATTTTCTCAACAAAAGTTTTTCTGAGTTTCATTGGCTTTTGTTTGGTTGTTTTTTTCTTCTTTATTTTACCTAGAATTGGATTTTCCTCTCTTCTTTCTAGTCCACACCCTAACCACTCAACCACAGCTACGTATTTTCTTTTTCCTTGATCCCTCCTTCCATTTATTTCCCTCTTCTCTTTTTGTTTTCTCTTCATTTTAGTATTATTCTCTAGAATAACTCTCCTATTTTCTGTTTCTATATTTATTAACTAATTTCTTAGTTCACTCAGTATTAGCTTTGTTCTTTTTTTCTCTAACATTATTGAGTTGTGACGGTCACTGTTTTCAGTTGATTATTACTGTTTCCAAAGCAGGTTTGTTCATATGTTATGGTTGCAGTTAGTTTTCTTCTGAGTGCTGCTAGGGATCAGGTGTCTTGAGCATGCTGGGTGAGGGCTTAGATACTGAGCTGCACCTAAGTCTAGTTGTAAGAAATTGAACCTCAATATTACCATGACCCTCCAGAAGTTGGGCAAATATATCCACTGAAAGAATATGTGAAATTAAAACTTTTAGGCAATGACCCCACCACCGTTGCACAAAGCACAACACAACACTGAAAAACAATATTTTAAAATAAAGCACTCTGACTCCTAAATAGCTAACAAGTACATAGTAACTGGTTCCAATGAAAAGTGTAATATAAAGTGGATTAAATTCTAGACAAATTATTCAAAAGAATGGCTATAAGGATGAATGGATTCAAAGATGACATGAATAAACATCTGAATGAAATCAGTATATAGATATATATATGAACAAAATAATGAATATATATAGGAACAAAATAATGGATAGAATAATGAGAGTGATTCAGTAGAGATAGAGATTCTGAAATAAATTGAAATATCGAAAGTGAAAAGCTCAATAAGTCAAATAAAATCTCATTTGAAAGCCTTATCAATAGATGAGAACAAGAGAAAGAAAAAGTATCAGGGCTTAAGTACAAGATAGTCAAATTAAAGCAGATAGTAATGAAATAAGTAAGAATGAATGGAGTATACAAGACCTCTAGAACACTATTAAAAGACCAAATTTCTAAGTCATTGGCATAGAAGAAAAGGTACAAATCATAAAGATCTAAAAATTACAGTCTGTGAAATAATAGACAAAAATTTTCAAATTTTTGGAAAAGGTATTTAGAATACCAATCAGAAATAACCAGAAACAAATTTCCAGATATCATATTTTAGTTAAAACAAGTGTATGGAACAAAGAACTATAAAGGCAAACCTATCAGAATAACATCAGATTTCTCAGCAGTAGCTCTAAAAGCCAAGAGGGCATAGAATGATGTACTTCAAGGACTGAAAGAAATAACTGCTAACCTAGATTACTGTATGCAGCAAAGTTGTCTATCAAAATCAACAGGGAAATAAAAACCTGCCATAAGTACAAACCAAAGGCATTCATGACTAGTAAGTCAGAATGGCAGAAGTTTCTTAAAGAAACTCTACACCTAGAACAGGAAGATTAAAACCACAAAATATGAGAAAGAAATTTCACCAATAGAGTAGATAAGCAAATGAGAATTAGAAAAAAATTCAAACATTAACAAAAACAGAAAACTGCATAAATTAGCACGTATCTTTCAACAATATCTCTGAATACTAATGGTCTCAGTTCTCCAATTAAAAGACACAGACTAGTACTGGGTTAAAAAATAAGACCCAACTATGTGCTACCTGCAAGAAATACACCTCGCTGTCAAAGACACAGACTGAAAGTGAAAGAAAGTAAAAAAGATGTTACAAGAAAATGCTTTTGCAAGCCAGAGTGTCTGCATTCATGTTCCACACACACTCTAAAGTGTGTCATAGGAGATAAAGGACACTACACAATGATAAAGGGAACAAAGCATAACAACTATAAACATATAGGGACAAAACACTGACACACTCAATTTCATAAAACACTTAAAAACTCAGGCTCCAATAATATAATAGTGTATGGCTTCAAAATCTCACTCTCACCAATACAGAGGTCATCCAGATTTTTTTAAAAAGTCAATCTGATCTGGGAAGATGGCTCAGTAGTTAAAAGCTCTTATTTGCAATGCCTGTTCAATTCCCAAGCAACCCATATAAGACTGATGCAAAAAGTGGTGCAAGCTTCTGGTGTGCCCTCACAGCTGCAAAGGTCCTGTTATATGCACATACACACACACACACACACACACACACACACACACACACACACACACATACACATACACATACATACACACACAAATAAATTTTTAAGAAATAAGACAAGAAAGTCCAGAATTAAAAGACACCAAATGGGGATTAATATCTATACCATAAAGAACAAAAAATACCAAAAGAACAAAAACACAATGCAACAATGGACAAATGAACTGAACATTTTTTTCAAAACAAGAAATACAAATGGCTATTAGATACATGTAAAAGATGTTCAACATTAGAGAAATTCGAATCTAAACTACATAGAGATCCTTTCTCACCCAGGCATCATCACCATCACAAAATACTTTGGGGGTTCATGGAAAGGAACTGAGAAGGCAGTGAGAACCTTAGACAACCCAACTCTACCAACAAGACCAGAAATGATAGCTGACTCCCCTGCAGGAGATGAACCACTCCTAACACATCAGCTGGGGCCCAGGTGAAACCATAGAGGAAGTGAAGAAATGAGCAAGAGTGCTGCTTCCACAGTGAGCTGACAACCTGCGCCAGGGTAATAGAGACAGACACTGAGGACACTCAAGACATTCCAAAGCAGAAATCCAGAGGCTGCTAAGAGTTCATTACTAAAGCAGACTTAAAACTCACCCACCATGGCTCAGGGAACTTTGAGGAAGAGTAGGCGGAAAGACTGTAAGACCCATGGGGGGGGGGGAAATATCCAGAAGCATTGCCCCCCCCAACTGCTGTTTGTACAACTCAAGCCCTCCATTCCATGGAGCATTCCAGCAATCCCTCTGAGGGCCCTCAGGGGAATGGGGGCAGGGAGGAGGGAAAAGGTGGTACCAACACATGAACAGTACATACAGAGTTTCTACTTATTAAAAAATAAAATAATTAATTAGAAATGCTTTGGGGATTGGGGAGATGACTCAGCAGTTAAAACTGCTTGCAAAGTCTGTCAACTCAGATTCAATTCCCCAGCACCCACATAAAGGCAAATATAAAGTTACCCATGTGTCTAGTGTTTGTTTTGAAGCAAGAGGCCCTGGTACCTCCACCCCCTCACAATGCACACAAATTATTAACTAATTTTTAATGCCTCCAGGCATCGCCAAATGTCCCTCAGAGGCAAAATCACCCCTGGTTTAGAACTTCTGCTAATAAATATATAAAATATGCTCAGTCATATGAATGAACAGATAATTACAAATCAAGATAATATTTAAATAGTACTTTCTCTCAGATTATAAATTTTACTTTATTTTATTTTTTGTTTTTTCAAGGTAGGGTCTTGCTGTAGCCCAGGCTGACCTGGAATTCACTATGTAGTCTCAGGATGGCCTTGATCTCATGGCAAACCTCCCACTTCTGCCTCCTGAGTGCTGGGACTAAGGAATATTTTAAAGGTGGATGATAACTACAGGTGATGGGGGTTTAGAGGTAGAAGAAAGTTTTCAGTTTCAGTTTAAGGAAACAAACATACAATTTCAGAGAACACTCTAGAACCATTCTTTTTTTTTAATTTAAAAAAATATTTTTATTCGTTTATTTCAAAGCAGAGTCTACGGCCATACCACCCTGAATGCACCCGATCTCATTTGAAAGCAGAGAGAAATAGAGAGAAGAGAGACAAAGAATGGGTGTGCCAGGGCCTCCAGCCCCTGATGCATGCACCACTTTGTGCATCTGGCTTTATGTGGGTACTGGGGTATCAAACCTGGGTTGTTAGGCTTTGCAGGCAAGTGCCTTAACCACTAAGCTATCTCTCCAGCCCACATGTATTGGTTTTTTAAACGTGACTTCATACTGACCCAGCAATTCCCTTCTACCTCCACAGACTTATGCACAAAAGTGCAAAGGACGTTCGTGAAAACTTGGAAGCAAGTGCAAATGAGTAGAGGAATGGTTAAATTGTGACATTCCAATAAATTGAGTTGCCCAAGATATATCTCAGAGAAGCATGTTGCAAAATAAGAAAGAGATATCAGTCTTGTTTTGCTTTTCTTTATGGAGTTCTGTATTGCATGAATTTTAACAGTGGGCATGTATTGTTTTTATTATTTTAAGAAATGTGTTTTAAGCAAATTCAAAAATAGAAAGGGCTCATGTTGTATACATGCACAAGTACAATGAGCAAAATCCCACTGATCTCTGTTGATCCCTGTCATTTTTTTTTCTAACAACCAGATAATAGAGTGGTATGTGCAGCGACACATGGAACAATTCAGTTCCCTGAGCCTTGCAGGAAGCTGAGGCCTTTCAGTTGAGTGAACTGAGTGCATGACTGTAGCAAAACCAGATTTGGCTGAAGTCTCAGCCACAGAACAGAGACATGTGCTGGGCAGGGTGTATGTTTTCTTAGCATTTCCCTGAAATGGTCAGAAAAAGGAGTTTGCCAACTTCCAACTCAGTTTGATTTTCACTTTTACTGCACAAGAAAACCAGAGGCCTCCCGCTCTCCAGATCGGCTGCTGTTACTTCTCCATCACATGTTCTGTTTACGATTCTGCTGGGCGCCTTTCCACTTCCCACTGCAGTGAATTGTTCTCAAACAAAGAAACCAGGAGTTCTGAGGTTTTGAGCTATTATTAATTTCCTTTTTTACAGTATTGTAATTTTTAAACTATGTTTTCAACTTGGAACATGGATCAATGGTTTAAAATAGATCTAAAGCATAAGCTGGTAACCAATGAAAATCTGAAGTTACTGCAGCAAGTTCAGACTAGCAGTGAGGGGCTGCGGTGTGCCTCAGTGGCAGAGTTCTTGTTTAGTATGGCAAGGCCCTAGATTCAATCCCCAGTACCAGAAAAATAAATAAATAAATTGGGTCTGAACTTATCTAGTGCCAATAATAATAATAATAATAGCAACTCAGATATAGAGAATAGCAATGAGACAGAATAGTCACAACAGATGTGGTGCCTGAGGTCCCTTGCATATGACAAGAGCAGTAAAAGCCAGAGCTCTACCTGGACCACACCTAGTGAACTGGTAAGGAGAAACTCTCCTACCCATCCCCCCTCACCACAAATGCCAAAGTGAGTCAAGGTGGATATATCTCAGTGGAATTACAGATGAACATATGAAATAAAGGTTATCTCTACTGCAGTCATATTGAAAAGTAAAGTATACAATGTCCAAGAAAATAATCACAGAATAATTAGACAAAATAGAGAAGAACTAACTAAAAGCAAAATGAAATAAAATCAACCAAGTAAATAAAAAGGTTTCTTGGAGTCTGTTTCATAGATGTCTCAGAGATTGGAGTTTTTTGAGTCCATGAAACAAGGTTGGTGTGCAGGCTTCCATCCAGACAGAGCGTACCTCAGTACATTTTCAAATGAGGAGGTGCTCTTATAAAAGGTGTCCTTCCTGAGCCACACGGTGTACCAAGATGTCCTAATGGGTTCAAACCAGAAATTCATGAATGATTGAGGAGAGCCTGTGATTATTAAAACAGACACTAACCCCTCTACTAGTGATTGTTCACACAACTCCAGTGGGCCTCTAGGAAGATGCCTATGAGAAGTGATCACTGTTCAAATAATGCTGGAGATATTTTCACAAGATGGGGTACACCTGAAAAGATCATGCTCAGTGTCCCCTGCCCAGGTGAGCCAAATCTCTGATGGGCAAAAGAGTACAGTGGTGGCCCAGGAACAACGTGGGCGAGGAGGGCTCCTGAAACCTGCTTCCCTCACACACAAAGTGTATGTGACCTTAACATCTGTTCTTGAGCTCTGTGATGAACTGTAACTGAAGTCTAGTACAGAAAACTTAGCAG
Source organism: Zapus hudsonius (assembly GCA_004024765.1). NCBI lineage: Eukaryota > Metazoa > Chordata > Mammalia > Rodentia > Dipodidae > Zapus > Zapus hudsonius. Next base: position 25,694 of record PVHP010012178.1, read on the forward strand.
TTTGAATAATTATCTCTTGGGACTAGAAGGAAAGTTGTGCAAGCTTGCTTTATCACATGATGGCTGTAGAGGAAGACAGGAGCCAGGACAGGCTTGCTTGCTTCTCTGCGTTCTAACAGAAAGTGCAACACAACTTTTCTCTTCTTTTTTCTTTTCTTTTCTTTTCTTTTTCTTTTTCTTTCTTTGTCTACTTTGGATGCCAGCTGAACTCCTAAGCATGCTTGCTTTGACACTTTACAGCTTTTCCGCTGTTTCCTCAATAAAGCTCCTTTGTCTAACAAAGGAAGAAAAGAATAAATATCTGACAAAAAACAACTTCAGGGAAGAAGGGTCTCTTTGGCTTATATTTTGCTGGGATGCCTCTCAGTGGCAGAGCACTTGTGAAGCACATGTGTGAGGCCCTGGGTTCGATCTGCAGTACAGCAAACAAATAAGAAGACATGGCTCTGGGTTTTCACACATGAGATTGATGTCTTCATGGAAAAATATTAACAGTGCCACGACTAACGAGAAATTGATGGTTAATCTCAACTGTCAACTTGACAGGATCTAAAATTGCCTAGGAGACAAATCTCTGAGCATCTCTGTGAAGAATTTTCTAGATTAGGTTAACTGAAGTGGGAACACCTACCCTAACTGTAGGCAGCACTATTCTAAGGGCTGGGGCCCTGGACTGAATGAAGAGAGATAGCTGAGCATCAGCGTTCATTTCTCTCTGCTTCCTGACTGTGGATACTGTCTCAAACTCCTGCCACCCACCAGGATGGATCTTATCATCAAGATATAAACCTAAAGAGACCCTTCCTCCCTTAAGTTGTTTTTTGTCAGATATTTGTCACAGCACCAAGGAAGTAACCAATGAAGGCAAATAAAGTCTTTCTCACCAAAATGACAACTAGTGGCTTTCAGACATGATATATTTAAATGTTGTTAAAAACTCACTACTCTTAATCAATGGAAAGGTGGAAATGAAACGTGATTTTACAGTAAAGATAAGAAATAAAATGAAGTTAAGAGAGTTAGATGAAAAGTTGGTCAAGGGAAATTAAGTATCATTAAAGCTTGGCTCATTTGCATGTGTTCTCTTCAATTCAGTCAATGTTTTCAAAACTGTTAAGAGACTAGGCATGGTAGCACACACCTGCTGAGTTCCAGACCACCTTGGGCTGAATGCGATCCAGTTTCAAATAAAGAATCCTGTCAAGATTTGGAGGTCTAGGTAGAGGACCCTGCAAGGTTCACAGCTGGCCAGCCAGGCCAAATGTGCCAGTGATGCAATGGAGGCACCTCTGTTTGGGGGGAAACCAATTGCTTTCTGATTGAATTTGAGGCCCACTTAATGGGCGGAAATTTATGTCTAGTACTGAAAACCTAACCAAAAGCCTATGACTGGAGGGTGGTGTCATATACCCTAGTGGGGAAACTACTACTGTTACCTGGCAAAATGGATATATTAAGCCCACCAAACTGCCCTCTAAATACTTATGTTAATGCCCATATATTAATGCCACTTTTACTTTTGGTTAGAGAGACTTCCCTTTTCAGATGTCAGTGACCACTGCGGCGACTCAAAATTCCTCAAAGTGTGGAGAAGAAGTGACAGTGGAGTTCAGCACTGAGACATCTCTATCATACCCTCCAAAGCTCAGGGACTATTTTGGAAGAGGCAGAGGAAAGAATGTAAGCCAAAGGAACGGGAGGAGTTCTTTGCAATACTGTCTTCCAGATACAAAGTGGCCATGGCTTTCATGACCCCACAGCGACTGACATTACTATGCTACCAGCACTGTGCCACTTTGTAGACTCCTATTGTCAATTGTTCATTTTGGCATTTATAATAGGAGGGGGGAAATGATGACATCAAAATAGAGCAGGGACTAGATGGAAAGAAGATTCAATGGATGGGGATAGGGATGGGTGGAAAAAGGAGGCTGGAGAGAGGAGATTATGATCATAGCATATTGTGTGTGTGTGTGTGTATATATATATATATATATATATATATATATATATATATATATATATATGAAAGTTGCCAATAAAAGTTTTATTAAATATATTTTAGGGTTTGTCTGTTTTGCAACAGCATTTCCACAATTAGTCAACCGAGCATATAGGAACTGTTTTGCCTTTTCTGATGGAAACAACTTAAAATATTGACTTCTACTTTTGATACAACCCCACATTCTTGGATGCCTCCTTTTTCCCAATATGGTAAACTGACCCTAGATCATCCTCTTGCCCAAGACCACTCATCACTCCAAAGTGAAATGGACCCTGTTTAGACCCTCCCCTCTTCTCTCCTCTGTTTCCCACTTATCCCCATTATGATACAAGTGGCACACATTCCTACTGTGTAGTATGACTTCTGAACCTTTTCAGAGAATGGAGTTAGAATTTTAAGATAAGACAAATTATGAGTTCCCATTAACACCTCCAATTTAAATTTAGAACTATTATAGACGTATAGTCAACCTCACTTTTTTCTTTCTCCCATGTATCTCCATTCTCCCAAGCTTAACTCCAGATTTCCTTGAACACCAAATAATAATTAGCTACTCAGTTTATACTATCATGGCATGTGCAAAAGTATTTAATTAGCAATAATAATACCAATCATAATAATTAAAAGTAATTTAAAGGTTTTAAATTTTATTATTTTTAGTCATTTTCATGGGACATATCCTACAAGAGACATGCAATCAAATCTCTGTTTTCTAGTCACTGGAAATAGCTCCTTTCTGTGTGGTTGTGCCAACTACTCAAAGTCCCTAATGGTCCAATGGGACGACTTGACTATATGGAAGCATAAGAGAAGCAGTAGAATAACAGCATTGAAAACACAAAGACACCAAAGATGTCTATTGCTCAACTTCTAAAGATGCTAGTAGTCAAACCATTATTTTGAAAACCAGCAACTGGGCTCAGGAGATGGCTCAGGGGATAAAATGCTTTCCACATAAGAATGAGGACCTGAGTTTGGATCCTTAGCACCCACATAAATGCTGGGTCGGCACCACAGTCTGTCTGTAGTCCCAGAACCAAGGAGGCAGAGACAGGATCCCTGGAGATAGCTGTCTAGCTAGACTAGCTGAATCAGCAAACTGTGGGTTCTCGTGAGAGATACTGCTTCAGTAAATAAGGCAGAGGCCGTCATGGAAGACCCCCAAAGTCAACAGACACACGGATACACACAACACACACATAGACATGCCAAAAATAAATAAACAGAAAGAAAACTGGTAACTAAACCAAATATTTATCTTGCCACACCTATGTAGGACTAAGTTTTGCATAAATTTTGAAAGGGATGATAGAATTTGAAAATCAGTATCTTCAGCCCTTAAAGAAGCCCTAGATCGAGTGCATGAATAATGGCTGTACCAACACAAATAGGGAGAGACACCACCCTGGTGGAGTAGTACAATCTGCCTGTGAATAACAACTCCAAAACTGAGCCTGAATCGAATCAAACCTTAGAGTTCACTTCCAAATTACAGAAAATACTGGACGCAAACAAGTGTGTCAAACCCCACATTGATATGTGATCAACAAGACCCAGGCTGATTATGTCACTGTAGAACAAATGACACAGTTCATAGAAATAATAGTAAGTAGCATACTTATGGACATCACAAGCTTGGATCCACATTATCAGGGAAAATATGCAGCTTTGTTCTTTCTGAGAGATATGTAAGGAAGAGGGATGAAAGAGGAGTGAAAACACACATGACATGTGAACAGAAGGGGAGGGCATTGGGAAAAAGGGGACATGGATTGAAGTGAGAAATGGGGGCAAGAATCAACTAAAACAAAGTGATTTTGAAAATGCTAGAATGACGATTACTAAAAAATAAAATTATTTTTTTCATGCCAAAACCTATAATAAAAAATTTAAAATTTAAAAGGATATCGAAGTAAATAAATTTCAAGGGGGAAAAAGATCTAGAGGAGCTATTTGAAATGTACTGAAGAGGTGTATCAATCAATCGCAATGCATGAGACTTACTTGGATCCTGATTTAAACAAATTCTAAGTGTATATGTATAAAGTTTTACAATTTTAAATGTACCATAATTGTATTGTGGACACATACACATTTAAATACCAGCACAGAGTAAATAGTTCTAGCCTCCACTCCCATCTCCATCCTGTTGCTTGGCCCTCCTTGCCATTACCCCTTCCCAACAGCATATAATCAGCACATTCTAGACATGCAGGTGATGGGCTAGAGAGTTGTCTTAGCCTTATGTACACTTCCTGTGCAAGCATGAGGATCTGAGGGAAGCCTGAGACCACCTGAATTTGAATCTCCAGAACCCCACAACCACCTGGTTGTAGCCGCACACATTGTAACCCCAATCCTATGGGGCACACAAATGATCATCTCTAGCATCACTAAGAGGGTAGCAAGCAAAGAGCAGGCAGGTGAGTGATATGATGGGGGACAACATACACAGGCACTGCAACAGCACACACAATGCATATGCCACACACACCACATGACATGAAAAGGAAACACAGATGATCACAATGGAAATGTCATTTCCCTCAGGAACAACGTAAATTCAGGGTGGGTCCCCTGAGCTAGATCCAGGAACCAAAGACAAGATCCTACAATCAACAATGAGATGGGAAAGGTAGAGAGACTTGCCACAGGTTCAGAGACCACGGAAATGATACTTCACTCACGGAGCCTCAGCCACAGTCCAGTTACCATGTGGGTGAGCCACCAGGAACACATGGGGTGAGGGAAGGGGACCATGAGCAGTATTGTCAAAAGGGACTTACATAAGACGGAGGTCCTTGGGGAAGGAGAGGAAGCTTGAGAGAAGGAAGCAGAGGACCAATACCAGGAAAGTCAGTGTCCCCCGACATAGGGTGAGGATGGCGGCTAGTATAGGTTCTGGTATGAAGCAAACCTAAAACGCCCTGTTCTTACCATTTCTGGCAGTTGACTTCAAACTAGTTCCTCTCCTTCCTTGAATTCCAGGTGGCCTGTGGTAAAAGGGGTGTCATTCCTGGAAGGAAGCTCTAGGTGTTGGAGAAGATGACTGAACAAATCTGGTGGCTCAGGACTATACTCCCAAATACTCAAGAGACTGAGAAGGAGGGAGGATCATGAGTTCAAGGTCTTCCTGGACTACAGTGTGAGTGCAAAGCCAGCCTGGGCAACTTAGTGAGATCCTTTTTCAAACTTAAAAATGATAATCTTTAAAGATTTGGGGTACAGCTTAGAAGTAGAGTACTTGCCTAGCATGCAAAAAATCTCTAGGCTCAGTCTGGTGCAGCAAGGAAAAAAATGACTGGGCATCTCAATAATGACATGCCTATAGTAGCTCCAAACCTGAGATTTCCACTGTCTTTTCATCTTAATTAATGACTTCTCCACTCTTTTACTTGCTCAGACCTAAACCCTTGGAATCATTAAACCTCTTTGGCCCCATCTTCTAAATCTATCCAGACTCTACCAGCTTTCTCACATCCCCATTACCGGCACACACCGTCACCTAGATCACTGCCATGACTTGAAGCAGGAAGCCTGTTCTAACCAGGACTCTGACAGTGTGCATCCTCACAGCAATACTTGGTGTTGACAAGTCACCCTCAAACCCCCGGTCTCTGTTCAAGCCCTCACCACAGTGTTTTCATCCCAAAGTATCACCCACAAATTCTCCCCTGACCCACCAGACCCCATAGAATCAGCTCTGGGTGCCATCTGTTTCAATGCAATCAAGATAGCCTTATGTCAGCTGGGCATGGTGATGCACGTCTTTAATCCCAGCACTTGGGAGGCAGAGGTAGAAGGATTGCTGTGACTTCAAGGCCACCCTGAGACTACACAGTGAATTCCAGGTCAGCCTGGGCTAGAGTGAGACCCTACCTGGAAAAACCAAGAAAAAAAAAAAGATAGCCTTATGTCCTCCTAGATTGTGTCTGTCGGTTACTCTCCTGTCTCATGGCTGACAGTCAGCTAGAACACAGAGATGGGAAGAGGCAAGAGACATAGATGTGCACAAACCATGTCTGCCACCCTCCATAAAGGCTGATTTTTAATTCAGAGAATCCATAAATTCTCTTAACTTCTGGTGTGTGGGGTTTTATTGTTTTGTTTGTTTTATCTCTGCTGTCTTCCTACAAGCCAACAATTAGCTGTACCTGGCAGAGCTATCTCTCAAGTGTTGACATTGGCATTGCCACCCTCCCGTTACCTCTGTTTTCTTCTGGACTCCAGTCTGAGGGCCTGTCCTTTTCCTCTTATTATCCCACAACCCACACTTCAGGCAAGCAGTAGGCAATGGATGTCTGACAAAGGAAACACGAGCAGGCTGGCTGAGCCACTTCTCCTGATGTGGAGCATCCCAGGCCCCAGGAGGCCTGAAGGCAGCCATCTACTGTCCACCTGCCTGTAAGACCTGCTCCTAGTCACCTGCTGCTGCAGTTAGCTTCTTGTTGCTGAGACAAACATCCAACTAGAAGCATCTTATGGAGGAAAGGATTGATTTCAGGCTTACAAATCCAGGGAACACCATGAATGGCAGAAGAACCTGGCTCCCTTTCATAGATCCAAGCACAGACACCACCCACAGCCAGAACCACACAATCACCAGAGCTCCAACTGCTCTCCGTACCCCTTTAGGCTGCACTTCAAGATTCGTCCCCAGCCACACCTTAAGGCTAGACTCCAAGATCCACCTCCAGTGACACCTCTTCCCCAGCAGGGCTCTTGCCCACTGGAGACTCAAGATTCAAGCCTGAGTCTTTGGGGCCACATATTTAAACCACTACACCTGCTCATCTGCCAAAGGCTTTCTCGGTCACAGTCACACTCATCCTCAGCATCGCCTGTCCCAGGAAGTCTGCCCTCACCACCTTGAAAGGCCACTCTGTTGCCATCATACCTCAGCCAGGGGTTGAGAACTGCGTCATCTCAGGGAACTTTGGGTATTCAGACCAGCCAGTTCTTAGATCTAGTCTGTACTCCTCAGCACAGCTGCTCACCAGACCACACAATAATATATTCCCAGGCCCAAGTGCCTACCCTCGCTTTGTTACCCCTCACTACTACCTATCTTACTAGTCAACCTACAGCTCCCCAAAGCCCCAGCCTTGCACCTCGGTCTGAGGCTCCTTTCTCCTTTTGGGCCTCTGGAAACCAGCTCAAAATCCTGCAAGACCTGCACTATGGCTTTTCTAGGGTATGCCTTCCCAGACACCCTGCCATGGCCTAGAAAATCTGTTTTATAGCTACTTACTATTATTTGCTTATATTTATGACTCTACCACAGGCCCGAGAAGCTGTGAGGGATGGAACTATCTGGTTTCATGGGAATTATTTCTTTATGCCCACTGCCCAGGCTAGATCTGGAACATAATCATAATTTAAGAAACGTTAGAAGGTTGGTGGATCTATCAGCAGAATGGATGGACAGATGGATGGATGGATGGATGTGTGACAAGATCTCTGTGCCTCTAGGGCCCTGGAACACAGTAGTGGCACAGTGGGCATTCCTTGTATAAATGCATGAAAATCTATCCATCCACAGGCCATTGACATTTGATTTTTTTCAGTACCACCCCACCTAGTATATACATGTACAAACATACACCCTCTCTCTCTTCTCATCTCCACCTTCCATATTTTCTAAACAAGCCGTTTGGCAAGTATTGACTCATAAATTATGACACAATTTTAGCATCTGGGAGGCTGGGGCAGGATTGAACATTCCAGACTAGCCTGAGCTACATAGTGAGATGAATAATGAGAAAGAAGGACAGAAAGGAGGGAAAAAAGAAAATAAAAAGTAAAGAATACATTCAGCCAGCAGATCAGGCCTAGCTCAAGCACAGGGCGGCCAGGCTGTCCATAAAACCTGCTCCTGCCAAAGTGGAAGCAAAGCCCAAAAAAGCTGCAGGAAAGGATAAACCTTGGGACAAAAAACGTTCAATCAAAAGGGAAGAGGAGAAAAAATGGGCAAAGAGGCCCAGGTGACTAAACCAGAGACTGAAGACCTGCCTGCAGAGATCAGAGAAGCAGCAGAGAAAGAAGCCAATCTGACCAGTCCTCCACCATGTTGCCTCAGCATCCCTGGCTCCCTTCTTGTACAATCCAGAGGAATATTTTCATTGACTATTTTATAAATGCAATTTTTAGTAGCTCTAGAAACATTTTCTAAAATGAGGGAACCCACCTCATCCCAATTTTTTTAAGTGTAAATGATTTTTTAAAGAGGTGAAATCATAAGCCAGGCGTGGTGGTGCACGCCTTTAATTCCAGCACTTCGGAGGCAGAGGTAGGAGGACTGCTGTGAGTTCAAGGCCACCCTGAGACTACATAGTGAGTTCCAGGTCAGCCTGGACTAGAGTGAGACCCTACCTCGAAAAAAAAAAAAAGAAGTGAAATCATTTGCTGGTTAATTTTTGTTACATGGGAAACCTTGACTGTCTTGGGTGTCAGATGACCATTGCATAGGTTGGGGTTAGTTTTATATCCTACAGTACAAAGCATACTAAATGGCGATTTGGAGTCATATTTGTGCATTTAATATGTCTTGAATATTTTCAATTACTCCTAGTCTGTTTTTAGTAGAGCTGTTTCTTTAAATTAAAAAAAAATACTCCTCAGACTGCCCTGTCAGCACTGTGTGCCTGTGTGACAGCTCAGATTGCAGTAGTCCAGTGTTCATCATTTTGATGATGTTCTGTGAACCAGTGGGAGCTGAGGAGAGATTGTCAGCATTTGAAGACGTTTGTACACAAGAACCTCTCAAGGAAAATGCCTTGGAGATTGAAGCTGGACGTCACTGGAATAACTTCTAAAGAAACAATATGGTCTTTAGATTTGCGATACATGTGTTAGGTCTTGTGTACTATTGAAATCTGTGTGCTGTTCCTCAGTACCAGTAAAACTGTGAAAGAAAAAAAAGGGAATATATTTAAGTTCATTATATTTCTAGAAGTTCTTGTCAAAAACACCAATGAAGAACTGGCAAATGCCGTGAAAAGCAGCCTAAGGACAACCCATGAGCAGATGTTCTTCCTGGGGAGACCAAGGTGCCCCACTTGCCCCCCTCAGACTTGGTGTGAGGCCAGACCAGCCTCTCTTCCTTAGCACTGAGTGGACACCTGTGTCCATTCTTTAATCCCAGGTAAGCTGCCTGCACACAACCCTGTACCTCCCCTGACCCTGGTCTCAGCGACATCAATAGCCAGGCACACCTGTGGGCCAGTGGTCACTGATCCGTGGGTGGAGCCCAGCAGGAGTGAGGTCTCAGCTTTTGAAGCACTGACAAGGCTGCCCTGCTGAGCCTGACCCCTGACCTTCAGGTGGGCACAGCTATTGTCCCTGCATGTCCCAACCACTGTCTGCCCCATTGCAGAAACCCGTGAAGGTATACATTTCAGGTTGGTGCAAAGCAAAACAAACAGAAGGGCCAAGGGGCAAGGGTTTGTGGGGAAGGTTTTGCAGGCCAGGGAAGCATTGTTTGAAGTACAGGTATAATCCTCCCCAGGCAGGTCCTGCCGGCCAGCAGGGCTCCACCTGTCATGAGATGGTCTATAAACACAATGTGGCCTGGGTTGGAGCTCCAAAACAAGATGCTCCACAGGAACTGGAAGACGTCTCAACATCGGAAAGTTACAGCGTGCTCTTCTTGGGTGGGAGGGGAGACAAGCCATCACCCTGCCACTGGCCGGAGCTCTGGCCAAACACAGAGCTGAAAGGAAAGAGCTTGCAGAGCCTCCACAGAGCCTAAGAGCCTGGGACAACTCTCACTGTCAGGACACCTGCATTCACCTGGGAGGAATCACCTGAAGGCAAAAGAACACAGGCAACTGTTATTGTGCTTCTGACAAAGAACATTGTTTCTGAATAGAGGCTTAGGTGGAGTTCATATAGTTCAGCAGGGTAGGTTAGGGTAGAGTAGGATAGGGTAGGGTAGGGTAGGCTAGGACAGGATAGGGTAGGATAGGATAGGATAGGGTAGGGTAGGATAGGGTAGGATAGGATAGGGTAGAGTAGGATAGGTAGGGTAGGATAGGGTAGAATAGTATAGGGTAGGATAGGATACGATAGGGTAGGGAAGGGTAGGATAGGATAGAATAGGATACGATAGGGTAGAGTAGGATAGGGTAGGAAGGATAGGATAGGGTGGGATAGGGTAGGGTAGGGTAGGATAGACCAGACCTAGGTCTAAACTCTAACGTTGGCTAAGCCTCAAGGTATGGAAAGTCACCTGAATAACTTGACCTCTTAAAGTCTCACTTAATTCTCCTGTGGGTCAGGCCTGCCAAGACCCTATATGGAGGGCTGTAGTGGAGATCATCCATGTGCACATGCCCTAACCCCCCCCCTTTAGCCTTCATTTCGTACATCCACCAAGAACATCAAAACCAATAAATGTTTCTAAAATACTAGGACTTCTAAAATATTTTTAAGTATAACTTACATTCAAAAAATACATACAGCATCAATGTATGATAATGCATTACAGATTGAATATCTTTACCTGATACCCTTGTGTCTAGAAGTACTTCAGAGTTTGGGCTTTATTTGTTTGGTGGAATTTTGTAAAATTTGCATATACATAATGAGATAGCTTAGGATGGGACCTAAGTAACTCTATACACAAAATTCAGGCTGGGTGGATGGCTCAGTAGGTAAAGAATTTTCTGTACAAGCCTGTGGCCCTGAGTTTGGATCCAGAGCAGTCACATAGAGCTGGGCATGGTGGACAGACAGTGCCTGTAATCCTCGCATTGGGAAGGGAGAGACAGGGAGATTCCTGGGCTTGCTGGCCAGCTAGTCCAGCCAAATTGGTGTGTTCTAAGTTCAGTGAGAGACCCTGTTTCAAGAAATAAGGTGGAGGGCTGGAGAATGGCTCAGAAGTTACAGCAGTTGCCTTCACAGCCTAAGGTCCCAGGTTCAATTCCCCAGTACCCACCTAAGCCAGATGCACAGAGTAGCACAGGAATGTGGAATTCATTTGCAGTGGCTAGAGGCCATGTTATACTCATATTCTCTCTCCTCTCTCTCTCCTCTCTCTTTTCTCTCACCTCTCTCTCTGTCTTTCTGTCTATATCTCTCTGCTTACAAATAAAATATATTTTAAAATATTTTATTTATTTTTTTGAGAGAGAGTGAGAGAGAGAGAGAGACATAGAGAGAGAATGGGTATGCTGGAACCTCCAGCCACTGCAAATGAACTCCAGACACCTTGTGCATCTGGCTATAAATGGGAACTGGGGAATCAAACTCGGGTCCTTCTGCTTTGCAGGCAAACATCTTAACTACTAAGCCATCTCTCCAGCCCAAATATAAAACATTTTTTAAAAATAAGGTGGAGACCTCATGCAAAAGATTAGACCCTATTGCTGAAGAATCCACAGACTGCTGTCACACAACACTGAGAGACCCTGCTGAATCTGGAAACAAAACCAGCTCCTAGAAGGCTAGCCTGTGTAATGCCAGAAGGCTATTGCACAAGCTTCCAGGGGAAAACGACCAATGATATCCTGAGAAAGCAAGGGGAAATCCTCAAGCTACACAGACTGATAGCCTAAGAATGCAGAACATACTGCTATATGGCACAGACCAGCATGACAAGAAGTGCCTATCTGTGCAATATTGGTTCTCAACCTGGCTAACTGGCTATGAGATTCAGTAGCAGGGAACCCTTGACTGGTAGGGGATCCAAGGCAACCTTGAATGGGGACCAAGAACCAGATCTCCAAGGGGAAGTTCTCACTAACCATAAGTCTTCAGAAAGGCTACACCCTTTAAAATCTCTCAACCTAGCAATATTCATCTCAAGCAATAATGATCTCACTCTCCATTGGAGATTCTTTTTGTATTTTTCAGAAATCAATGAGAACCATGGAAAACCAAATTCCACCAACAGGATCTGAGTTGATGTGGGGCACCCAAGCAGGAGACGAACCACCTCAAACTCACCAAGAGCCCTAACAAAACCTCTAAGGAAGTGGTGTGATGAGCAATAGCTATTCCCACAGCAAGTCAGATATCCTATGGAAGGATAACGGAGATAGACACCAAATGTACCCAAAATAGTCCAAAACACAAATCCAGAGACTCTTAGGAACCTAACAATTATGCAAACTTTAAATCCACCCACCATGACTCAGGAAAAATATCAGAAGATATGTAATGCATAAAGGGGTATGTCATCCTGGTTTTAAGGGGTTTTCTCTAATAACACATGATACTGAGCATCTTGATATATATGCATATATACCAATAAAAATGTTTAAAAATAATAGAAGAGAGACTATCTGGAAAGAAGATAGGATTTAGGAGGGGGAAATGGAAGAGTGGGAGGAGATTATGATCATGGTATATTGTCTATATGGAAGTCACCAATAGAAAGTGTTTTTTTAATAAGGTGGAGAGCAACTGAGGAAGCCATCAGATGTTGACTTCTCACCTTCCACATGCACAGGCACATGTACCTGTACCCTCCTAAGTGCTGGGGTTAAAGGTGTGAGCCACCACGTCTGGCTGAAATTTGTTTATATTTCAATAAACAGCTTATGCACATAGCCTGATGGTAATTTTACACAATAGTTTTTATACTTGCATTTGGATTGTCTTGTCACATGAAGGCAGGTGTGAAATTTTCCACTCATGTCATATTTACAGTTATAAAACCCTTCAGATTTTAAAGCATTTTCAACTTATACTATAAAATATAGCATACTAAAAAAATAAATATCTATGAGATCCACACCCAAGAAAAGAATTAAACAATATTTGGGCTCCAGAAGCCACATACTTCACTTGCCAACCACAGCCCTCCCTAGAACTCCAATGACATACTGTATGGACTTATACATGATGTATGACTTCCAAAGTTGACTTTACACATTTTTATTGATTCTGGTTATTTAGTGTAACTTATTTCATTCATTTCTATTGCTATATAATATTCTAGTATATGGATATGCCATCATTTATTATAAGCTGTTAATAAGCCATATTTCTTTTGCTTGTGTGTGTGATGTAAGCATGGGATGTTGCCACACCCCACAGGCTCACTGCAGAGACGTGAGTTCACCCGCAGTGGCCAGAGACAAGTTGAGTATCCTGCTCAATAGCTCTTCTGCCCACTCTTATTCAAACTGGAGTCTCTTACTGATCCCAGATCTTGCTGTCTTTTCCTCTCTGTGAACTCCAGTGGTTCCCAGATCTCTGCTCCCCTAAGGAATGGGTTTACAGGTATGCCTGAGGCCATGCACAAATGTTTAACATGGTTTCTGGAGATTTGAACTCAGGCCCCCTCAGACTCTCATGCTTGGATAGGAAGCACACTTATGGGCTAAGCCATCTCTCTAACGCATTAACCCTTCTTATTTCTATCCAGGAATAGAGGCATCCTCTTATCTGGGATACATATTGAGAAAATAGACTGCTGAGTCCTAGGCTGAGAGTATCTCCAACTCTACTAGATAATTCCCATCATGGTTGTACTAGTATAGCATTCTCGTAAGTGTTAACAGTTCTCACTGCTCTACATCCTCAGCAACACTTGATACTGCTAATTTTAAAAATGTTTTATTGATGATTTTCATACATGTATATGATGTATTTTGATTATAGTCCCCTCCTGCTACCTTTTCTTGTTCCTCCACCCCCTCAGCCCTTTCCACTGATCCCTTTCTTTTTCCAACTAGCCCCTCTTCTACTTTAATTTTTGCCCTCCCCCACCATCCAAAATATAATATTGGTGGGCCCAATATCATGCAGGTCTTGTACAGGTCTTGTACAGGACCTCCACTGTGAGGTCATATATAATGGCCCTTTATGTTCCAAAGCACTCCTCTGATCCTTTGGTTCTTACATGCTTTCTTCCCTCTGAGCCTTGGGTGGGGTGATATAGATGTCTCATTTAATGTCAAGTACTCAAGAGCCACTTAGTTTCAGCACTTTGACAACTTGTACTGCTAGTTTCTTAACTCCAGTCCTTCTTATAGGTAAAATGACACCTGGTGTGGTGGTGCACGCTTTTAATCCCATCACTCAGGAGGCAGAGGTAGGAGCCATGAGTTTGAGGCCACCCTGAGACTACATAGTGAATTCCAGGTCAGCCTGGGCTAGAGCAAGACTCTACCTTGGAAAACAAAAAAGAATGGCATCTTAAAGTGATTTGAATGTTCATTTCTCTTTTAATTTGTGAGACTAGTTATATTTTAATATTTTGATTAGACATCAGGAGGCCATCATTATGTCCCTTGCAGGGTTTGCTATTGTGTTGTTTGACTTCTTGTTAATCTGTAAGAGTTCTTTCCTGATAATGGTTTACCATGCACTTCTTCCACTCTGTCACTTCATGGTTCCCTCTCTCTTTATGGGATCTTTTAATGAACTAAAATTTAGTGTTATCTTTTCATTTCTGATTTCAGTGGGTTTGTGGAACTTTTTAAAAAATATTTTATTTATTCATTTTCAAGGAGAGAGAGAGAGAAAGAGAGAGAGCACCAGGGCCACTACCTTGTGGGTCTGCTTATGTGGGTCCTGGGGAATTGAACCCGGGGCCTTAGGCACTGGAGGCAAGTGCCTTAACCACTGAGAAATCTCTCCATCCCAGGTTTGTGGAACTTTTAATTACCCCAAGTCATAAAGATGTGTCCTAGCTTATCTTCCCAAAGCCCATTGTTCTATATTCTCATATAGATACAAGGAACATCTGGATTTGATTTCTGTACCTGACATAAAGTAAAGCGTGGATACCCAATTTCCCAGCACCTCTCTCCATTCTCTACAGAGACACCTTTGTCATTAATCAATGTCTGTGCATGCACAGCCCCTTTAGAGACCTCCCCATCTCTCTTTCCTATGTCAGTACCGCATGGAATTGGAGGGCTGTATTGAACCTCGAGGGAGCACTATGTACTTATTCTCCAAGATTGTTTTTGTTGTTTTGTTCCATAGCATTTCAGTAGAAATTTTCATACCAGCACTGGGAAGATGGCATGGTGTGTCAAGTGCTTGCCACACAACCATGAGGATCCTCAGCACCCACAAAAAAGCCAGATACAACAGTGTATGCCTGTAATCCCAGCACTGAGAAAATCTCTAATCAAGCCAAATCAGAGGTACAGTGCACCATTTCTCAGAGGCAAACAGAGTGCCATCTCCTAAAGTTACTTGACACTGCAGTGTGCTTTCTTTTATATGACTGGACTTAAGTGAGATACATGTTACATGATACTGTGCTGCCTCCCACAGGTGCACATATGAGTGTGTATATGTGTATGTGTGTCTGTGTGCATGATATATTATGATTATGTTTCCTAGTTTTTAAGGTGGACTATGAGTTCACAAATTCCCAAATTTTTATGTGTTTCTGATGATATAAATATAAATGTAAATTAAACTATGTCCCAAATGTTTGAATGAAATATTTTTCTAATTCAAGATAATTCTGTTTAATTTCTATCATAGACCTCACTTTATTTATAATAATATTATTTAATTTACAACAGCACTGATTCAGGCTTCAGCCATAACAATCAGAATCATGTATAATCCTTTTAATTGGTTGACCACATAAACATGATCTTTGTATGTTTGTGTAGTTAAAACCCATGGGAGAGAGAGAGAAAATGTGCCTGTGGTTACAATCAGGCAACATAAGAGAGCTTTGTGCTATTGGAAATATTCAGGCAAGAAGGTTATATGTAATTTCACACACACACACACACACAGCATACAGTGTACACACAAATTAATCTAACAATACCCAGGGAGTTTTAGTAATATTGATAGATTATATGTCAATATCCTGGTTGTGATAGTATATTATCATTCTGTAAACTGTTGTCACTGGATGAAACTAAGCAAAGTATACAGTGAATGTCTCCTTGTGATTTCTAACAACTACAGGTAAATCTACAAGCATCTCAAATGAAATTTCAATTAGCAAAAAACATCAGAAATGAGCCTGGTAAGATGATGCCCACCTGGAGTCACGGTTATTCAGGAAGCAGAAGTGGGCAGATCTTCAGTCCTGGAGTTCAAGGCTAGCCTGTACAACATAGTATACATCACATCTCTTTAAAAGTGGAAAAGGTTAAATTATATTTTCAACTTAAAGAACTATGATTCATAGAGGCCACAAGGTGTGCAGTGCCCTTGAAGGTTGTGCTACCTACAGGACTATCCTTGGTATATGAATGTCATTGTCTCTCAGATGGGTTATTATCAAGATGTGGGGGCTGGAGAGATGGTTCATTCCTTATGGAACTTGCCTGCAAAGCCTAATGACCTGGGTTCAATTCCCCAGTACCCACGTAATGCCAGATGCACAAAGTGGTGCATGCATGTGGAGTTCATTTGCAGTAGCTGGAGGCCCTGTTGTGCCCATTCTCTCTCTGTCTCTCTTCTATCTCTCTCTGCCTGCAAATAAATAAATAATTAATATATTTTTTAAATGGGTTCCTGATAAGAAGGATGAGTTTTGTACTGGAGAGATGGCTCAGAGGTTAAGGTACTTACCTGCAAAATCTAACAACCTGGGTTCAATTCCCTAGTACCCATATAAAACCAGATGAACAAAGTGGCACATACATCTGGAGTTTGTTTGCAGTGGCAGGAGGCCCTGGTGTGCCCACTCTGCCTGTCTAGACTTTGTCTGTATCTCTATCTACTTGCAAATAGAAAAAAAAATTTTAAGAAGAAAGATGAATTCTGCCTGCTTTCCTCTGCCCCAAGAATGCACTTGTCCTTCCACTATTCTATGATTCCACAAGAAGGCTTTCCCCAAATGCAGGCACCCTGCTGCTGAACTTC
>PVHP010012179.1:0-43590 GCA_004024765.1 Zapus hudsonius
AAAGAGAAAGTGTGAAGGCACATTTATGTATAGAGCCATAAAGTAATTATGATCGAACATCTGGTGGTGAATGTTAGGGTAGTTACCTTTTTTTGGTTTTTGTTTGTTTAAGACACACTAGCCCAGTCTGACCAAGAACTCACTCTGTAGCC
The DNA here is from genome assembly GCA_004024765.1 of Zapus hudsonius. Classification (NCBI taxonomy): domain Eukaryota; kingdom Metazoa; phylum Chordata; class Mammalia; order Rodentia; family Dipodidae; genus Zapus; species Zapus hudsonius. The sequence goes on from PVHP010012179.1 coordinate 153, forward strand.
CAGGCAGGACTCCCATCTTACAGCGATCCTCCTCCCTCTGCCTTCCTAGTTCTGGGATTAAAGGTGGTTCAGTGGTTATGTTTACATGGTAGAATTTGTATATTTATTTCTTGTGTCTCTCCTCTCTCTTTCTAAATGTCCCATGATGAATGCCTGTTATTTTTTAGCAGGGGCAGAATTGTTGATGCACAAAGGCTGAGTGAATGGTGTATCCCTCCCTACCTGGGTGCATTGGTGGAGGCTTTCTTTGTCTTTCCCTGGTCTAAGTGTCTCAGGACATACACTTGATCTTAGCCCCAAAGGCAAGAAGCAATCCTCTCACTTGTAGGTTATGGATAGAGAGGGCTACAGGTCAGTAGGCCTAGCCAGTGCTCCAGTGGACTTGAATTTCTTGTACGGGGAAAACTGCTTGCTGTGGTTTTAGCGAGTGAGGCATGCCTCTTGTGTTAATGCCTGGGCGGAACAGTGGACTCTGCTATCCAGCTGCCTCTGCTGTTTGCTAGCAGTGTGACCTTGGGATGGCGGCTGCTCTTTCCTGTGCCCCATTTCCTCTTCCTTAAGTATAAAACCAAGAATGCCCATCTCCTATTCTTGTAAAGAATCAATGAGGGGGCTGTGGAAATGGCTCAGCAGGTAGGAGCATGTGCCATAAAAGCTTCAGCGCCTGGAGACCACCTGAGCACCTGATCCCCAGCAGCCTTGTAAAAAGCCACACATGCCTTAACCCTAGTTCTGTAGGGAGCTGAGGCCAACCTGACTGAAAATGCCAAGTCCAGGTTCAGTGAGAAATTCCGTCTCGAGGAAGCAAAGCTGGAGAGCGATAGAGGAAGGCACACATGTGCACACACATACCTACACACGAACATACATACGCCACACCACATCTACCACACGCACATGTGCACACACATACACCTACATGCAGACACTAGCACACGCCTGGCATGTGTAAGTCCTTGGCCTTGTTTTTCAGTACAACCACCCAAAGCCCTTATGTTACACACACCAGTGCCTGGAGACCCAGAAAGTACATTGCCAACTCTCTGTCTTCCGTCTTTGTTTTTACAACAATTACTATTATTTTCATAGCAAAATCTCATATAAGATCATAATGCTTCTTCCAACATAGGATTTAGTTTATAATCCAAATTCTATTTTTAACTTTTTATTTATTTGTGTGCATGTGTGTATGGGAGGGTGCATGCTACAGTGTACCTGTGGAGGTCAGAGGACAGCCTTGGGGTGTCTGTGTTCCACCTTTTGTGAGACAAGGTCTCTTACCACTGCAATTGAATGCCACACTATTTGTCTTAGATTCTGCTGGTTGTCATTCTGCCTTCCGTCGTCATTGGCCTATTGGCATCACAGATTCTGGTGCTGGGGATTTGAACTTGGGCCAGCCAGCTTGCAAACAAATACCCTAATATACTGAGCCACATCTCCCTCTCCCCTTGATTCTTTTAATCATTGGTATCAGTCATGCCTTGCTTTCCCAAGTGCCACTTCCTTCCCCCAGGTAGAGGCTTCCTGGATCCCAGGATGACCTCACTCGGTAGCCCCAGGCTGGCCTGGAACTCAAGGCAAGCCTCTCTATGCTGGGATCAAGAGTTCCTCTTGACTGTAGTTAAACCAGTTCCTCTTTTTTTTTCTCTTTTCTTTTTTTTTTTTAATTTTGGTTTTTCTGAGGTAGGGTCTCGCTCTAGCCCAGGCTAATGTTGAATTCACTATGTAGTCTCAGGATAGCTTCAAATTTCTGCCTCCTGAGTGCTGGGATTAAAGGCGTGTGACACCACACCCTGCTCAATTGCTTTTTTTATTTTGGGGACAAAATATCTGATAAAACATCAGTTTGAAGAAGAAAGGATTTATTTCAGGTTACAGCTCCTGGTTTCTATCCATTAGGGCATGATGGGAAAATCTTAAATCAGCTGGTTTTATTCAGTCCATTGTGAGGGTGATGTTACTTAGGTAGCTCTCTCTTTTATACTGTCCAGGCAGTTCTCCCACCCCCACCCCCCCCATGGAATGGAGCCTCCCAAGCTGGGTTTTCTACTTCATCTAATCAAGATAACCCCACAGGTATGCCCCAAGGCTAACCTAATCTAGATGATCCCTCACAGGTCAGATTCTAGGTCTTGTCAAGTTGATAACCTACATAAACTGTCACCCTGGTCTCTCCCTCCCTGTGTGTGGGCACCCAAGATGTTATCTGTCTGTAGTTTGCTTTGGGTTGTGATAGGCAAGGACTATTATATTGGAGCTGGCCCTGGGGCACTCATCCCTGAAGCTACCTGGTCCTTGGCCACAGAGCAGAACTCTTCCAGACATGTCTCAGGAGACATCAGTTGACCTGCCAGGTTCTTGTTCTGACCAGCCAGATTACAAGTAGTGGTTTCTTTGATTGACTGGACATTTATTAAGTGCCTGCTGTATGTCGGGGGGGTTTTCCAGGACTCTGTAAGGTCACTCTGGTAGGCTTGGCCTGGCTGTTCTGTGCTGATGATGTTATCACTTGTCATGTACTGGGAATGTCAGCATTTTCAGCTATGCCTGCCCAGCATGTGCTTTGGGAATGTGGAGGCGCAGAGAAGGGAAGCACCCAAAACAGTGGTAGAAAGGTTTTTTTATTTGCAAGTAGAGAGATAAGAGTGAGAGTGTATGGGTGCACTAGGGCCTCTAGCCACTGCAAACAAACTCCAGATGTGTGTGCCACTTTGTGCATCTGGCTTATGTAGGTACTGGAGAATCAAACCCAGGTCGTTAGGCTTTGCAGGCAAGTACTTTAATGGCTGAGTCATCTCTCCAGCCCCAGAAAGCTTTTTAAAAATTCTGTTTATTTATTTATTTAAGAGGCAGAGAGAGAGAGAAACAGAGAGAATGGGTGTGCCAGGGCCTCTAACCACTGCAAACAAACTCCAGACACATGTGCCACCTTGTGCATCTGGCTTGCTATGGGCACTGGGGAATTGAACTCCAGTCCTTCTGCTTTGCAGGCAAACTGCTTCACCACCAAGCCATCTCTCCAGCCCCCAAAAAGGGTTTCTAAGAGGCCCTCTGGGTGCTTAATAGGGTTCCAAGTTGACTAAATTGTCATGTAATCTCACCCCGCTTCATCTGCTGCTTAAACCGGAGCACTCTCCTGGACAGACCGGACTGTTACTTCTGTAGTGCAGGGCTGTCATCAGTGGATCAATTCAGGCTGGGCAGATGGCTCAGCGGATTAAGCGCTTGCCACGCAGATGTGAGTACTTCAGCGTGGAGCCCCCAGAACCCACCGAAAGCCTAGGGCAAGAGGAAAGACTCGGGAGAAGCTTGCTGATCATCTAGCCTGGCAAATGCTGCCCACATGGTGAACAGTGAGGAAAGTGAAAACAACCACACACACGCACACACACAAAGTTGATCAACTTTCAGTGAATAATAGATGCTTTCTTATTCCCAGATGTGAAATTTTTCTGTCGGTTCCTGATTGTTTAAACTGTCCAGATGTTTAGAAACAGCATCCGATCAGTAATGTTGGTTTTTCCTCTCAATCCTCTTGTGGAAAAGCTTATTTGATTCTCATGAAAAATTTGTTTTCAGGACCAGATATATTAAAGTAAAAGAAGTATTTTACAGCATATTATCGGGCGTTGAAATACTCCGTTTTGAGGCATAAATGTAAGTGTGCTTTGTGTGACTCATCCACCCAATGTCTGAGGGAAGAAGCCCGACTCATGACTTTGATACTGATTTTATAGATCGCAGCAATCAAATTATGAACCCCAGCTAGAGTGAAGGCACATTTGATGGGCCAGGAAGGAGGGTGGGCTCAGAAGGGTATTTATCTCCCTTAAAACTGAGGCTTCCTGTTGGGCACATTGATTGAAGGTAGCTGGCTCACACCATGAACAGAAGTGGTAATGGTGGAAGGTGATGGCTGCCTCTGGTTGTGTGTGTGTGTGTGTGTGTGTGTGTGTGTGTGTGTGTGTGTGTGTGTGTGTTTAACACAGGCCAACACTGTGAGGGTGTAACTGGAAACACTGAGTACTTTCCAGAAGAATGGCCCATGCATATGTGACCGACTCATCACCATACATCTCAGAAGCCAGCAGGCAGCTCAGTCATCAGAGTGACTTGGGTGTTCCCACTGGATGGCTTGGGCAATGGCAACATTGCCTTATTTCACCCAGATCGTATGTGATGACATCCGGAATCAGGAGCCTTTAGCTGCATAGAAGGTTCTGGAGGGGGCTGTGTGATGCCTCTGGCCAGTCTTTGGGTGATGAAGAGACATTGCATGTTTCTTCTTTCTGGGTCATGGTTTACAATCTGTACCTTCCTGTTCAAGTCATCTGCTTCCTTGTTCTTTCTTCATAACCCACAACAGCATTCCATGCCTCTGGTGCTCACATCCTATTTATTATATCCTGTCTTATTCTTTCTTCCTACCTACTGGTGCACCGTTCCATGTGCTGCCCCTCGTGACACACAGTAGGTCGCATTTTGTTCCGTTTGGGCTCTTGGTGGCTCCACCAGCCAAGGAGGACATTGGATATGTGCTAAAGATTCCAGGGCCAGGTGTCTGAGGCACCTGGACCCCTGAAGAGCTCCCTGAGGGCAGGAGGGATGGAGGGGGCAGGTCAGCATCTCAGGGATGTGGGGCAGGGAGCCCAGAGGAAAACACACCTGTCCTGAGAGTTCTGTGCTCTGAAGGGAGGTGACTTGTTCCCGAGGCCACAGCTGTGCTGGGAGCCAGGAAGTGTGGTTATTTCAAAAGACATTGAGAGTCACGTAAGTTGTCCACCATCAAGACAGGCCATCTCTGTGTGGGTGAATTACACCACAGGCTACCAGTCCTTGCATGAAGGGATCACCATGTGTGTGTGTCCTGGGAGTTTTATTTGAAGACGCATGAAGGTCTCAGGTCTTTAAATGAACCTGAGTTTTCTGGCACATTCCTAGATGGGGGCTCTGATTTGTTAGACTGGAGGAGAAAGTGAGCTCAGAGCAAGTAGGATGGGTCAGTGGGGTGACCAAAGTGGCAGGCTCAGGATGTTGGAGCAGGCTGATCTTTCCAAGGTCGTCCCAGGGGCATCCTGCCAGTTTTGTACTGTCTCTGAGGGTGTCATCCTACAGGCTTTGCAGCACCAGCCAGGTTCATGGCGACCACTGTTCTTCAGTTTCTCTTGCTGGCGGGTGGGGCTGTTAGGTTCTTGCTGTCTACAGATTCAGAAATGGTATGTAGTAGCTAGTCAGAGTGGCTCTGGCCCTCTGCCTGTAATTCCAGGGAGCCTACCGGTAGGAAGCTCACTGAGTGTGAGGTCAACTTGGCCAGCTGGAGGGAGACCCCCTCTTCAAAAGGCCCCTTCAGCCTCCATAGCGGCTGTGAACACGTTCTTCCTTAGCCTGTGTTGTAGAGAGCGAGATATACCTCAGGTGGATGGTGGTGCTGTTAGCTTGGAAAGTCTTTCCTGGCTGTTAAAGGAAATGATTGTGGACAGATGGCTTCGGTACAATAGAACGCTTTCTCATTGTTCGCCCAGGATGAGGGCGGCACAAGTCTGCACTTGGTGATGCAGGCCTGTCCTCCTAACTATCTGGGAGGTTGAGGAGCCTGTTTGTGACTTGCCTGAATTTCAGAGTGAGTTCGAGTTCAAGACCAGTCCAAGCAAGTCTTGAAATGGAAAAAAAGGGCTGGAGATGCAGCTCATTGGTGGAACACCTGACCTAAGTTGTTGTCCCCCCCCCCCCCATGGCGATGGTGACAATGCCACCAGCAGATTCACTGTCTGCTGAAAGTCCCTGTCTGGTTCCTAGATGAGGCTTCCTTGCTATGTACTGACACACCAGGGCACAGGAGCTCTTTGGGGTTCAACTGTCCTAATCTCGTCCTTAGCGATCCACACCCATCACCCAATTAACCATGCTCAAGAACCACCTCCTTTTAATACCATCACCTGTGGCCTTGGAGTTCTCCACAGGGATATGAGGACACCAAGACAGGAGGACACCACTTGGGAAGATCTCGGGGTGGGGAGGGCTATGCCCTATCTCTGGGCAGGAAGCAGCAGGCTATGGCCCAGCACAGAGAAGTCAGAAAGCTATGAACAGACCTGCACAGTTTTGACCTTGACCATCAAGGTATTGGAGGCCCTTTGGACTGTCACCAGGTCGCCATGATAACTTTAGATTTATATTTGGGACAAGATTGCTCTCCAATGTCCCTAGAAATGGTGCGTAAAACAAGGAGATGATAAAGCATGTGTGTGCTCCATGTGGAAATGGGGCTTTCACATACGTCCCAGAACTCTGGAGGTTCAGGCAGGGATGGTAACTTGGTTATGGGACAGGACATGACAAGACTCCCCAGGTTCTTGATGGAGGGCCTGCTTTAACCCCTCATTCTTGATGTTGGAGGCTCTTTGCCCTAATTTCAGGAGTAAGGCTTCCAGCTCTCCCTGGAGTCGGAGATGGAAATTGTCTCTGGCTAATGGGATCTTTACAACAGCTAAATCCTCTACTAAACACTTTATGTAACTGCTGTTGCACCCAGGGTAGCTCCCCTCGCCATATGTCCATGAAGCTCTCTTTCATTGTCGTTTAAAGAGAGTCAGACGTGTGCAGGGGAAGGAGATGGGATCCTGCTGTAATGACTTTGTCTTCACCATCTTTTCTCAGCTGCTTAAATTGCTGTGGGTGCCACCCAGGAATCTTGGAGGAGGGAGTTTTCTCTGATATAATTATGCTATGTTAGTAAAAAATGTTGGCTGTCTTCTCCGCTCTCCCCCCACCCCCACCCCAGCCACTAACCTCAAACTCCTGATCTCAGATCTCAGCAGCTGTTTGCAATCTGCCTGCCTTTTCCTGCTGATGTGTTAGTGTGGAGGCTCGGGTGAGGGCTGAAGGTGATCTCTGTGTCTAAAGCCGAGCCCTGGGCTGCTGGAGCAGCTCCAGGTTGGGTCCTCTGGGTTGTGCCCGTCGGCGTGCTGTTGCTAAGGAGCCGGCTGTGTTTGCATAGAGCCTGGGCACTGTTCAAGGGCAAGTATGCGTTGGTAAAGATTCGCTGACTTGGTGATGGCAGAGCCCACAGCTAGGTGTCAAGCACCAACAGTAACAGGTGGCAAGGGTGACACCTCTGGGGAGCAGATTTTGAGGCAGAGAAGGGCAAGGCTATTGGGGATCACAGGGCAGTTTGGTGAGAAAGAACACCACGGTCTCAAAAAAAAAAAAAAAGCCAGGTAAAGGAAGGAAGGAAGGAAGGAGGCAAGGCTGAGTTGGAAGTGCTGAAGCTTCCCCCTGTGGACGCCAGATCCGCTGGGTGGAAAAGGCATTGAACTACATCTGAGAACCTTGCTAGCCTAGAAAAATCCCTGACTATGTAGAGGGCTCCGCCCTTAAACTCAGCTCATGGGGCTGGATGGTTGGTTCCAGGGTACCACCTCCCAGGACCCTCCCTTCCTAGATAGGAGGGCTGGGTTGGGCCATCAGTGGATATAGGGGCTCCACCTAGGAGATAGCTCCCTGGGGGCAAGCAAGGGTGGCCCCCAGAGCACCTCCCACTGAGTCACACAGACTTACTCATTCGGTCACCTTTCCATGGCTGCTGTGGACTTAAAATAGAAGGCTGGCTGGCCCAGTCTCCCCAGCTGCTGCTTCCCGTGGAGGCGGCTCCAAGCATGCCTCGCACATGCTCACAGGCTGTGGAGAATGTGCAGCCAGTGGAGCTTGTTCAGGACACATCACCTTTGTCCCAACTGCACAGTACAGGTTCCTGGATGATAGCTTTATGTGCACAACACAAATGCCCCCTCCCCACTGCCTGCTGTCTCCCTCACAGGTTCTGTGGTACATCTGCACAGGGTGGGGGTAGTCCCTAAATTTGCTCCTCTCGGGCACAGTGAGGAGAGACACCTGTTGGCACACACATGTGAAACCAGAGAGTAGATCTGAGATCTTGCCCAGCTCGGACAAGCATGTTGAGAGGTGTGCTGGCCACAGTTGTCTTACATGTGTTTTTGATGTCCGATTTAAGCTTATAGCCTTGAGGTTAAAATATTAGTGTTATTTAGTCCCATGGGTGCTTTAACTTGAGATGCAGAGAGTCCTCCAGCCTTCCTTAAAGTCTAGTGAGGACCATGAGCAAAAGGTGGCCCCAGGCTGGCTCAGCAAGGAGGGGGGTCTGGATCTTGCTTGGTGGGCCCTGAGCCATAGATAGCTTCTAGCTAAAATTTACACAGTAAAAGGCCAAGCTGAAGGTCGCCTGGGCGCATGCTTATGGACATTTGTCCTGGAGAGCACAGTGATCGTGGAGACAATGTTTAAATGTGACTTAAGTGGTTTCCATGATTTGGTCACAGGGGCAGTCAAAATTAGCTAAAAATATTACCTGAGGCAAAAGGCAAATTAAATTTTTATACGAGTGGATTCTAAATGGAGATGTGGAAGAGAGAAGTTCTTGGTGGATTCCCCTCCTTCCTGTCTGATTGTGACCAGAGGTGCTGGGTTTTAACAGGGAGGAAGCATGTCATGTCAGCTCAGCTGAGACCACAGGGCATGCCAAGCTATGACCACTTTGCCTTGTCCATTACTGGTGCCGTGAACTTTGATCACGTTAAGGTAATGCGTCACTGTTTTCTCTGTTGCAGAGCTATTGGTTTTCTCTTTGTAATGTGGTGGGGATGTACTTCGAGATTTTGTGAATATCTGCTGACCCTCAAATTCCCACACATGGTCTCGACATTCACTGATTATCTCTGACTGAATCAGCGATTATGATGGTTGCTAACGGGGAGTTCTGGTTGACATTTCCGTTACATTGTTCTGATGGCTTTTCTTTCTGCTACCTTTTTATTGACAACTGTATTTATTCCATAAATACAGACAGTATACCATGATCACAACCCCCCTGGCTTTTCTTTTTCCTTTACTTGGACATTCTTCTATAAAGACTCCTGGCTGCTTCTCTCAGCAAAGTATATCTGGGTGTCATCACTGTGTTTGGTGCACAGATGGCTTTGGATTTGGCCAGCGCTGTCCTTATGTGGGCTGTGTTATCTATTGTCTTGTTATGCTTCCAACTCTGTGACCAGGAAGGTAGGAAATGTGTGATGTCCCTCCCTCTCTGCTGGTCATCTTGTCATCACCTGGTGTACCTCACATACTCTATCTGCCATGGGGGAAGACATGTTGTATGCTCCTAACTATCAGGTGGGGCACCCATGGGCTCACATGCTCTGAGCCCTAAAAGCGTGTTGTGGCACCCCTTGGCTGCTGACGTCTCTGGGTAGTAGAGCCCCTCCTGTGGACCTTTGGGGCAGAGCTTGATGCCCACGTCAAGTCCTCCAGATGGGCTAAGGCTAACGTTCCCTCATTCTGTAAATAATTGATGACTTCAGCTGCCGTGGGCATGGGGTTTCTTCTTCTGTCTTCTTTTTCCTTTGTACATTTCTCATGTGCATCTGGGGACCTTTTGGCATTAGGGCATGGAGTTCATTTTTTAGAAGAGAGCTGGAGGGGATCATGTTTCCAAGGGCAACACTTAGGACTACCCTGATGTCAGTCCTGCCCATTCTGAAGCCTCTTCAGAGGCACCAGTGACGAGTCCCTGTCATTCCACAGTGACCAGGCTCAGGGACTAGGTGCTCCATGAAGACCCACCTGCCCTGGCTGAGCCTCCTTGCTGCCTGGTCAGGAGCCCGGCTGATAAGGTGGGCCGTGTGAATGTTTGTTTGCTCTGTCATCCAAGGTGCTTGGGTGTATTTCTCTTTATAAGGTTTTACTTCTGTTCCCTTTAGTAGAGTTACGGAAGCCTGATTTACCTGCTCCAGAAAATACGGGCCCCTTAGTGAAGTTAAGCAGAGTATAAAATGTCTTCATGGTAGTTAAATTTACACTCTGTTAAGATGATTTGTGCACTTTGCAGTAAGCTGTGATATTGGATGCATAAATATTCCACAGAGTTAACTCGGAAGAAGATTTTATTTGACAGGATGACTGCACACACTGGGTGCAGGTTCGGAACCATTTAGCATGGTTACCAGTAATGGAGGAGCGCATGCTTGGCTTTTAAATTCTGCCTAAAACATTCAAAACCAAGAGGAGAGAATGTAAGGGCTTCTCCACTGAGCACTTGGTCGCCGAAGTGGTTTTCATTGCAGGATAAGTAAGAGCTCATGGTTTCTGTGTTGGTCTCCCTACTTCATCTGTGAAAATGCCTGGTTAATAAACTCACAGCTGAGGGAGTCACTTCCACTAATTTTGAAACCAGTTCTCTGCAAATTAGCAGCCACACAAACTTTTTGGTTGTCTTTTGTTGGCGGGTACTGTTACACTGGAAATGGGCCATTTAGTCTATATTGAGACATAGCAGGAGAATTAATAATTAATGGAATGCTGGTCTGTAACCAGCCCTTGTGGTTACAGTCAAGTCTTGACTTTTCTATAGATAGTAGATTGTTTGAAATGGTCTTTCCTCACTGTTTCTTTGTCTTATGGAAACAAAGCCACTGTTTGTGTGTCTCTGTTTGAGGAGACTTTAGGGCATTAACACCCCCAATACTGAGGGCTGTTCTTATAAGTTTAGAAGGAGGTCACCCAGGCAGATAACCACTTATGTTCTAGAAGATTCCCATCCTCTCTTGGTGTGGGTGCACTCTGCAAGATGCTGCCTTAGTTTACTACAGACCAGTGACCAGGAGAGCTTGGCTGATGTCATCCTGTCCCTGGGATCTTCCTAAACAGACTGAAGAAAACTCGGCCAAAACTGCTTTGTCCATCTTAGTGAGTGATCCACTTTGGGAGAATCATAACCACTGTGGAGATGTCTGAAGAAACCCTCCCAAGTATGGCCATCTTTGTAGGATCCAGTGTGGACTTTGCTTGTCCCTTGCTGAGCAGTTGCTGTCATAGCCTAGCCTGTTCTTGACCTCCCATCAACTCAAACCAGCACATGAAGTCATGTGAGGTATGAATTCACAGAAACCGGCCAGTGTGTTTTGGGTTTGGAAACCTGAGGAAATTGAAGAATCTTGGAATGGTTATATTTAAGGAATAGGGTTTTGGGTGATGGAGTGGCCCTGTGAGTTAGGTATACAGTAGGAATTAAGGCCTGTTTTCTGGCAGACTACAACAAAAATCTCGGACTATATTTGATTTCTGTGCTCACATGGGAACTAATTCCAAGAAGCTCCCTTGACCCCTCGAATGTCCATCTTGGTGCCCAGCCTGTGGCCTCCTCCAAGAAGGTTCTGCTTAGTCTCGGAGGACTTGTGATGACAAGGTCAGAAAAAGCTTTCCCAGTTGGTCTGAAGCATAGCAGGTCCCAGAGAAGCACCCCTCCCTCCCCCATCAGCACCCCTCACCAATGTCACCTGTCTCTGAGGTCAGACTTGATTCTTAAAGCTCTAACCCAACATGGCTCTGATACAAGTGCACAGCACCACATGGTGGATCTGTTTGGACTGTCTAGGGTGAGCTGAGGTCAGTGATAGTGTGGAACACAGTTGGGCTGGTCACAAGCCACCTCATACCCATGGCCTTTAAATGGTAAGTTTAATCAGCTAACCTGGCTTTCTATTCTTCTGTTTGTCTGCCACAGAGAGATAGTTTTGTTGAAAATCCCCAGGCAGAACTTTCCAGAATATTGCTATTGGACACAGCCTTATTCTTTGATCCCTTTAGGAGATTAAACATTGATTAGCGTAGGCTGCCAGGTGAAGGGGGGTAAGTGAAGCTATTGTCTGAGCCCAGGTTGCTTGGAGCCCTTCCTTCTTCCTTCCTTCCTTCTCTGTCTCCAGTCCTGTCTGTCACGCTAAGAACATAAGCAAGGGAAACCTCTGTCCACACGAGCCTGTGCCATGCACAGGTGCCACCACATCCCTGAAGATGAAGGAACTTCAACTCCAGCTCTCAGAGGACACGCATTCCAGGAATACACAGTGTGTCTGATGCCTTGCATCTCGTGTGTGTGTGTGTGTGTGTGTGTGTGTGTGTGTGTGTGTGTGTCTGTGTCTGTGTGTGTGTACAGCTCCATAGTCAAAAGCTTATTTCCCCTACACTAGCTATATTTAAGTGGCAGCAGTGCCTGACACGCCTTTTTATTTAACTTGTAAAACTTTCAGGGTGAGTGCCTCTGTGAGTTTAAAGCTTCTTTTTGGCATGTGAGAGCCTTGACTTCGGCTTCTCTCCAAAATGGAGGTGTGGAGCATCTGGACTCAGAGGTTGGCCTGACCTATTCATAACACTACAGGAAGTAAAAGTTTGGATGACGTCACCACAGGATTATTTCTTGTTATTGTAATTAATAGGTCAGCAGGAAGTAGCAAGGCAGATGATTCTTGGCAGAACACACCATTATTTGGGGGGGGGCGCAGCAAAAAGAAGGTTCATGGAGGAAGCCACATTCTGCACGGTCTGACTCTCAAGGAAAGAAATCTGGAAGCCTGTAGGCAGTTCCGGGAACAGGGCTGGCTGCCTCTCACCAGCATGCTGGCCTTAATCGCCCATGACTCAGTTTATGTTTTCCTCTTAGCCACCCCGGAACTGACTGGCATTGGTGTTGGTGAGGTCCTTTGGTGACAGATTTAGCTGAAAAGAGCAGTCACTGCTGGGAGGCTTGTCAGAAGGAGCTGTGCTTTGGGGACTGCAGTGAGTGAGTGCAGAGAGGTCCCTGGAAAGGAGTGGAATAAAGAAGGTGATCCAGGGGAAACTGAGGCATCCAGACCTGCTGCCTGGGGGAAGATGGCTTGGAACCTTGACACATTTCCCTTCCCTCCCTCCCCAAATTTTTGTACCACTGCATCTGGCTTTAAGCGGGTAGCTGGGGAATTGAACCCAGGCTGGCAGTCTCTACAAGCAAGTGCCTTTAACCACCGAGCCATCTTCCCAGCCGCCTGTTCCAGCCTTTCATGGGAACAATATGCTACCTGCCCACCTGAGTGGATATGGAATGGATCCATAGCTGCTCGTGGCATATTCTGGACCAGGAGGATGAGAGGTGGTCAGGGTGGGTTCTGCTTCAAGTCAGCAGATGGCATCTGTCCAGCTGATGGGATTCCCGAGCTTGGGGTCAGAAGTGAGTGAAGCAGGCTGTTTTCAAATGCAAACAGAATCTACACTGTGGACTTTGCTGTGTAGCACTCCCTTGTGTGACTCTGCTGCCAGAGACCTGTCGCTTGGGGCCTTCAGGGGTGCTACTTCAGCCATGGCCTTCAGTGTTGGCACCTAAAGAATTGCAGAACCTTTAGGGTACAAGTAGCTTTGTACAAACACCCTCTGCCAATCGCAGGTGGGAGTTTGTGTCCAGAACCTCCCAAGTCTCAGTGTGATCGCCTCCCTCTGGCGTGCTTGTAGTGACTTCCAGGTTTTTCCACGTGTAGTTTCTCCATGCCCGAGATACTAGGCACTTTTTTATGGCCAGCCTGGCCATCTGGTATTCTCTCAAGATGTACCTGTCAGATCTTGCCTATTTCAGCAATTGGTTTGTTGGAATTTTCCTTACTCTGCCTTCATCTGTTTTGTGTTGCCACAACAGAATAGCATAGACTGATAATTACTGCCTCAGAGTTCTGGAGTCTGTGAAGTTTAAGGTCAAGGGGCCAAGTCAAGAAATGTGTGTGTGTGTGTGTAGGGGCAGCCCCATGGCTGGGGTTCAAGGATTCATGAGGGTCCAGCCCTCTCTCCTTGGACCCTCCTTCCAGCTCTGTTGCACCGGGGAGAAAGTTCCCAACACACGCGTTTTGGGAGACATTCTGGACTAGAACTATATATCAAGAGGACCTGGTGCCATCGTGTTTCTCTGCCTGCCTGCTTGCCTGTCTGTTTGTCTCCAAATAATTTTAAAGATTTTTTTAAATGTCTTGACTAGTTGGGATGTTTGTGTTAAAATATCTTCTACTCCCCTTTCTCACTCTCTAAATGGAATACGTTTTATGAACAAATGTGGATTTAAAATATATCGTAGCTAGTGTCTTCATGTCTTGTCCAGCCATGGTTAACTACTGAGATTCTTACCCTTCTTCTAGAAGGTTGAATGTGTCACCTTTCACACACACATTGTGAGGGTTGTGGGTCAAGGTCGTCACTTTGGATTATTTCCTGGGCTCTGTCTATGGCTATCATGGTTGTGTTAGGACCCTTTTCTGCAAGTACCTACTGTCCTTGGAGCCCACATGTGGACAGGCTGGGCGTGCATAGTGTCTCTCTGTGGATGGATTAGAGCATGGGTAAGGGTCTTGAAGAGAATGGCCAAGTGTTAGAGGAGAGGGGAAATGGGACATGAATGGACTCTGCCTGGGGACAGCAGGCCGTTCTTAGAGTCCATTCCTACGTGAGCATTCGAGCTCTCTGCCTTTCAGAACCTGAAGCTAAGCACGGATTTGATGCTGTGCATGTCACGATTCATGGCTGTCCCGTTGCTGTGCTTAAAGCACAAGTTGCTACAGAGGATTGCGCCCACCTTGATCACGCCGCCTTCCTGACATTGCTCACAAACATCCCCGATGTGTGTAGAGGATCCCTTGTTACTCTAAGTTTTCATTCTATCCTTCATTACTGTAACTGCATTCTTAATTAGGCCTTTGGGACACTGCTGATTCCAGAGGGATTTATACCTGGAGCCTTTGTGGCAGTGTCTAGACCCTCTTTGGGCATCCTATCCAGAGAGGGCTTGCTTCTGGCATTGTGTGTGTGTGTGTTGGGGAGGGGAGAGGCAGAGACACTGCTAAATACTCTCTGGTAGGCAGGACGATTCCTGCCACCCCACATATCAGCAGTGCCCAGGCAGGGAGCCTTTGGCCCTCAACATGGCACTTGGGAAATCTCACCATCTAGTGGTGGTTGCTAATCAGTTTGAAGATTCCACATCTGGACTACAGCGGTGAAAACAAAACTTCCTGTCATTGAGGCCAATGGAGATGACATCCTACATCACCCAGCCCCTGGCCATAGGAGTCTTTTGTCTTGACCCTTGTATCCAACAGCAAGCCCAAATGCCTGTAAATTAAGTCTGTAAGATTCATTTTGGTCTAAACCCCCTTATATGAATCAAGGCTGCTGATTGGCTACATAAAAAGAATCAGCCACATGCAAATTGGTTTCCAATTTATTAATGTGTCCATTAAAAATTATTAATTTATTAATGTATCCATTAAAAAACAAACCTCATTGGGAATTTCACCAGGGTAACCAAATGTCTTTGGGCTTCTAAATGAGCACCACTAACCTAGAGACTAATTTTCAAATCTGTGAAAGGAACCCAGTGAACCCTGTGATTCCAGGGAGCTCACATCTGAACACTGGAGGCGGAATCTCAGCCGCCTCTCGTTCTGTCCTATTTCTGTTTATTGCATCCAACCTTTTAAATAATGAATGCCAAAACTGTAATCAATGTTTTTTTTTGTTGTTGTTGTTGATGATGATTTGGGGCCTCGCAAAATAATTAGTCCTAAAACATGCCAGAAGGAGGGGGGGGCAGGGGCGGGGGGGCATAGCAAACCTCCAGTTGTGTGTTTTGGTTTTCAAGGTAGGGTCTCACTCTAGCCTAGGCTGACCTGGAATTCTCTATGTAGTCTCAGGGTGGCCTCGAACTCCCAGCTATCCTCCCACCTCTGCCTCCTGAGTGCTGGGACTAAAGGCCTTCATCGGTTAAGCAGGGCGGCCTGCAGAGCCCATTGCTGAGAGCCTGCTCCCTGCCTCTACAAGGTCCTGCAGGTGGTCACGTGGGTGGGTTGTACCTCTATTTGATAGCCACTGGTTGATAGTATCAGGTTTTCTCCCTATCTGCTGGGAGGGACCCAGAAATTGGCTTTTCTTGTTGCCTTTTCCCACAGGATGGATCTGGGCTGGAGGTGACTTCTGGGACTGTGTATTGGTCCCCAGCCAGGCCTGAGGTGTTTCTGGTCATGTGAATGTCCAGGGCTCCAGGCCAGCTGCCCTCACTGCTTGGAAAAGGCATCTCCCTAACCTTGATCTTTTCCAGGCTCATCCTGTCACATCTGCATGCAGCTGACTGCACTGGCCCAGCCCTCTGTATAAAGATTGCCAGGTTCCTTTCCTACGCTCATCCTCCGTTTCTACACCAGAGCATTTGGTGGCCATCTTTTCAAAAATGTGTGTGTGTGTGTGTGTGTGTGTGTGTGTGTGTGTGTGTGTATTTTATTTTTTATTTGCAACCAGAGAGAGAGAGAGAAGTGAGACAGAGAATGGGTACACCAGGGCCTGCAGCCGCTGCAGACGAATTCCAGATACATGTGCCTCTCGGTGCAATCTGGCTTTACATGAGTACTGGGGAATCAAACTCCGTTATTGGGCTTTGCAAGCAAGTGCCTTCACTGCTGAGCCATCTCTCCAGCCCCTGGTGGCTATCTTTGCAGAGGGGTTTATCTGTTGGGAGGCGTCTGGGTAGTCTGCTAAATTGAGTTTGTGGATCCATTTGTTACTGAAGGAAAGAGTATTGGACCGCGTTAACTCTGGTTTAAAGAGTTGTTATCTGTTGGCTAAGGGTTTTATTTTCCTTAGCAGCCCCAGTGAGCCTTGCTCTGGAAACTTGACTGCAGAGTGCGTCCTCTGGCCCTGTGGCCAGCTCTTGCCTCCATTCCTTTGAGCCTGGGAAGTTTTTATGGCCATCTTTCTAGCCTTCTGTGGGTGGTGGTGGGGCTCCCTTGCCTTGTCCCAACAATTGGAGTGGCAGCTTTGTGCGTGCTGGATTAATTTCCTGTTCACTTGGGCTGGAGCTAAGTACACAAATGGCTTGTTAGCCTCACACATCGGTTCACAGGTTCACACCCAGTATTCCCAGTTCCTTCCCCTGATTTCCCCATCCCCTGGCCTCTAACAGGCCTCCCCTCTCAGCAGGTGCTCTTCTCTCAGCCTAGGTCTCTGCCAGGTGTGTAGGTTACAAAGCTACCAGGTCATTGCATGTCCCCCATAGGCACAGCTAAGCACCGGTGTGGAGGGAACATTCTTTCAATAGGCACAGAGCACAGGGCAGGGCAGGAGGGAAGGAATCTACAGAAACAGGTGATGATAATATTCCGTATACTTTCATCCAGCTCTCCCTGTTATCAACCTTTTATATTAATGTGATATGTTTGCTGAAGGTAATGAAATAATGCCAATTCATTAATAATTGAAGGCTGTGTTTTATTTAGAGAGGGTCACTTTTTCTTATATTGTTCAATTACCTAAAGGATGAAGAAGGGGCATGGAAAGAATGTCACATCTTGCTTTTTATTTCACTTCTGTAGAGTGAGGGTCAGACAGGAGGAGGTGTTCAGTGTGAGAGCCTTCCAAAAACGGGCAGCTAGCTGGAGGAGTTTGTTCCCGATCAGAAGGCGCATGGTAAACGAAAGTGACCTTGTCTTGCCGTAGGAATTCCATATTGGAAAGTAAGTGGAAACTTTGAGCAAGTGTCTTTTTAATTGAACTCATCGTATGGGTTTTGAGTGAGACCTCTCCTGGTGCTGAGTTCAGAATTTAAACCCTATGACACTCGTTGGGCATTTATTTGGCTGGAAGTGCTGATGTTGTCAACAGAAGGGCCCCTGGCCATTAGGGGCTGGGGGACAGGAACCTTGGTCACTGGGTAGTCCACCAGGAGTGATTATCTTAAGGCCATCTGGGGAGGGTGGTGGGCACCTGCTCTGCCCCAAGCCCTTCAGCTTATTGGAATCCAGATGATGGGCTTTGTGTGTTTGAGATAGAATGAGGCCTCACAGAAAAGACAGGCCTGCCTTTCTCTATTGGGTGAAGCAGTGAGCCCCTCCCAAAGGCCCTATTCCAAATATCCAGCTCTCCAGGGTCTGGGCAGTTCCTCAGAACCCCTGAGCATGGGGCCACTGCACGGAACCCTTCCTTGTTCCAGAGCAATGGCCAGGCATGCCTCCTCCCCCCACCACGATGTCACTTCTTCCTGTAGAGAAAGAAACATCCCCCCTTTCGGTGATCACTAACTCACTCTTAGGTCACCAAAATAGGGAAATGTAATTCTTAGCTTTCTAGGATGTGTGTGTGTTGCTTTATTTTTATTTATTTGCAAGGAGAGAGTGAGAGAGAATGGGTGCACCAGGGCCTCCAGCCATTGCAAACGAATTCCAGATGCATTTGTCACTGGCATGTACAATTTGGCTTTATATGGGTACTGGGGAATTGAACCCAGCCAGGTACTTAGGCTTCGCAGGCAAGCGCGAGCCTTAACCGCTGAGCCATCTCACCAGCCCTGTGTGGTGTTTTTTTGTGGTATTGGAAATTGAACCCAGTGCCTCACACGTGCTAGACAAACACTACCACTGAGCTACATCCCTTCTTTTTACTTTTTATTTTGAAGTGGGTAAGAGGGAGTCTAAGTTATACAGGCTTTCTGAAAATTCTATGTACCCCAAGCTGGCCTCTAACTTGCTTTCCTCCTGCTGCCTCAGCCTCCCAGTGGTTAGGATTGCACCTGCACCACCAGGCCCCCGGCTGCTTTCTTGGTTTTTATGTATAAGTCACCGTTTCCCTTGGGGGTTATGTTGCTACCTTTGCACATAGTTTTCCTTGCGGAGGGCTGGGGTTCATCACTCTGTGGGTCTTGTCTGTGCCTGGCAAACAGCTCAGTGGCCATCTGCTCAAAGCAGATATGTGATCTAGACAGCAGGAAGCTCATTAGACCTGGATCTACCACGAACTTTCCTAGGGTCCTCCAATGGGATCAGCAGTTCCTAATGCCCACCGAGCAATACAGTTCGCCCTCAGTGACCCATCTTCCTACCTTTTCTCTGGTTTCTTGTACACACCAGCTGAGGTAAGGCTCATGTCACTGCATGAGGTGCTGGTTGTCCATCCAGTGGTGCTGACACCACGGGTCACACTGCTGAAGCGACAGGCTCTCTCTGAGAAGTGAGCAAGTGAAAGCCCACTGAAGATGCTCTTCCAGGAGTGTCTGGAGTCACCACAGTGCTTCATGTAGGGACAAGTCAGTGTCTTCCCTGAGCTGAAACCCACCCACACATACTTTGACTAGCCTGAGCTGTGGGTCCTACAGGAGGCAATTTTCCTGTCATCTAGGCAGCCAGATGCATTGGTTTAAAATGTTAGCTTTTTCTTGGCCAGGTGGTATTGAGTTTCCTGCATGGTGAGTGTTGTGGTCGGCTTTCTAGTTGCTTCACAGAAAGAACCCAAACAAAAGCGGCTTGTGGAGGAATGGGTTTATTAGGCTTACGGACTCGAGGGGAGACTCCATCCTGGCAGGGAAAACGATGGCATGAGCAGAGGGGTGGACATCACCTCCGCCACAGCACTGCAAACAGTGGCAGGAAGGTGTGCCAAATACTGGCAAGGGGAAGCTGGCTTATAACCCCCATAAGCCCGCTCCAACAACACAGCCCTAGTGAGGTTCTAATTCCCGAATTGCCATCAGCTGAGGATCGATCTATCAGAACACATTCATTTGTTTATGGGGGAACACCTGGATCAAACCATGACAGTGAGTATTCCCAAGGGGTGTCTGCTAGAGCCAAAGGGGATGTACTGTTGTCCCCTGTCCTGCAGCCCCATGGTCACCTTGAGTCAAAGGAACTTGATAGCTTGGTCTGTCTGTGACCCAGTCACCACAGTGCACTCTTCAGGAGTTACATAGGCAGATTCCAGCAACCCTGGGTTCACCTCGGTTCACCCTGAGGCATTTACTGAGGTCCACCATGTGTTAGTCTCTTTGTTGGGACATACTTTGAAATCCTGGCTAAGTAGTCCTTTTATGGATAAGGATTCCCAAGGTGTGATGGCTCAGGTGATGCACCCAGGGCCACATGGTGGGCCAGTAAGTGGCAGAGTTAGAAAGCTCAGTGGTCAGATGTGCAGTTATGGCTCACACAAACTGAAAAGGTTGCCCACACTGCTGGGCCATCCTGCCCACCCCTCCCCCATCCCCCAGTGGTTCCCCACGTATGATGTCACCACATCACTTTCAGTGGACAGCTTGTGTCGTGCTGCATCTGACCTGCAGATTTGCAGGTTTTCTGCTGGTCCTGATGTGTATGGCTTCTCATGACACTCAGCATTGACTCTCGCTCTGCTGAAGTTGGGATTTTGGTACATGGCTTGTTAGAGGAGTGGCCATTGTGCCTAATAGCATCTGTCATGGTGATGGAAGTGTCCAGTGACTCTTGATTGACAGATGGAGAGCCAGGATAGCTAGGAGAGGAAAGCGAGCCTTGACTTTTTCAGAGGGAAGGCTGGATGTTCATCTGAGACCTAGGTGTTGGGTCCATGGCCAGCATGTGTCTGCAGTGGCTCCTTTTGTGCTTTCTGCTCATCCTGCCCCCCCCCCCCCATTTGGAGACCCATGGGAATAAAACCCAGGAGCCCCTGTCCCAAGCGGAAGGGACCTGACAGCCAGGTGCATTGGTTTAAAATGTTGACTTTTCTTTAGATCATTTGCAAGCCTGGGTCCCAGGGATGACCAAGGCCATCTGGGCATTTTCTCAAGCAGTCACCTGGCCCACAAATTTCATTGGGTAGCCCATGGTGGTGGGGACCGCTCGCTGTAGTTTCTTTTTTGTTTGTTTGTTTTGTTTTTCAAGGTAGGGTCTCCCTCTAGTCCAGGCTGACCTGAAATTCACTATGTAGTCTCAGGGTGGCCTTGAATCCTCCTACCTCTGCCTCCCGAGGTGCGCCACCGTGCCCGACTCACTCGCTGTACTTTCTAAAAACATTTTACAACAGACCAGCAGTTCTCCTGGGCATCTATCTATCTTGCTTTCTACAAAGCAGTTGTGGTTACCTGCGGGTGTGCTTCTTTCTCATAAGCAGTAAAACCAGTGGGGTAGGAAACTTGTGAAACAGAAATCCTAAATATGCAAAATGTGGCCAAGAAAGAACAAAACCAGCTTTGAGGTAAGCAACCAAACCAGAACGGTTTCATTCTTGGTCTCCCCGTGACCTTGCCCACAAAGCTTGGACAGGATCCGCACCCTCTCAACTGCATGGGCGGCCAGGGAGGAGTCGAGGTTTATGTAAAGGAACCAGTCAGCATGCTGGTGAGCAGTCTCCCTGTAGAACTCCAACTGGTTCTCACACAGAGCTGAGCATTGCCACCCAACGAGACATGGGGGTTCTCAGTTAGCTAGGACACATCTCAGCTAGGGCTCCTCATCTTCTTGAGGAGAGATGAGTGACCCTGTGATGCTGTTCTAGAGGTTCTGGTGAAAGGAGTGGAAGGAAGACAGAAATAGCCCATGAAATGAGTGACAAGGATGTCCAGTGAACTAAAGATGGTGCCACCTGCCCCTTCTCTCCCTGCCATTTGGCTGGCTTTTTTTTTCTTTTTCTTTTTTAATTTTAATTACACACATTCATTCTAATTTATTAATTTAGAAAAAGGGGAATTGGATGGGGAAGTCTCCCAGTCACCAGTGGGAAGTTACAGAGTTCTCCAGCCACCAGTGTGGGGAGAACACGTGTCCAGAGAGTTTAACAGAACTTATATTGTTTAGCTAAATAAGCAGCCGAAGAAAAGATAACAGAAAGCTCCCATCATGAGGAGAGGTTTATGAGGGAAAAGGTCTGGAGCCTGCCCCCACCCCAGCCAGTAGCTGGGGTGGGGGAAGGCCTTACCTTCCTAAGGCCTGGATCAGAGGTCCTTCTACTCTGTTGCCATGTGTGGGGAAGAGAGCTTGGCTCTCCATTACCATGTAACCTATTTATAAATTCATTGCCCTGGCAGAAATTTAAAAAAAAAATGAACTTTTGGACGTGATTCATTTTAATGCATTTTAAGTAACTGGATTCCTGCACAGCAGAGCAGTGGTCTCTTCAGTTTGGGTGAGAGGCCTTTCTCATCAGAGGGTAGCTGCATGTTACTGGTACAGGTGAGCCCCTTGGGTCCCCATTCTTGAGAATTCATCAGAGAAGGCCCTGAGGGGAATCTACCCTCCCTTTGCTAGCTTACAAAGCCACAGGTGCCTTTGTTTACTTTGGAAGTTTGTCCTACGTGAATGATTTCACAAAACTTACATTCCCCGTAAAGCTGTCACTGATAGGAAGCACAGCAATAACTCAGGTGATGTAGTTAAACCACTATTGAGTTTGCGCTATATCCGAGTTGATAAATCGTATAGCTTCATTTGGTAGGAATCAGCAATTTTATGTGGCAGTTAATTTTTACTACTGCAGGGGAGCCAAAGGACAAGAAATTTCCCTCATCTTTGGGGGGGGTGTGCACATACGTTGAGAATAAATGAACAGTTTTGTCACAGCAAGAAGGAATTTCGATTAACGGTCTTCCCACTGATGGCTGTGTTTGGGTATCCTCATGGGAGCCCCACATCTTCGTGGCTTCCTCCTGTGACCAGACCACAGGCTCGCATGGCTGGCACTTTGGTAAAGCATGCAGTGGTAGCTTGCAGACAAACTGATACCAGGCATCTTCCAGAAGATATTTTTACCCACCCAAGCAAGATGTGTTGGGTGCAACGGTAATTAATTTTCCAGTTCAGTTTTGTACAGGGAGGGATAGGTCCATTGCCTTTCCTTGGTGGGTCGTACTGGACTGTGCATCGCAGACAGTGGCAGCCAGGGCCCTGTCCAGGCTGCTGTTGGAGGGCATGCGCCACGGCCCAGACATTGCTCACAATCAGCAGATCTGAGCTCAGCCAGCTTCCCAGAGGCTTCCTCTGGGAAAGTGGTGCTCACTACTAGTTCCTCACTACTAGTGGGAATACAGAAGCCTTGGGCCACTAAGAGGGGACCCCCCCCCTCATGTAAAGGGATCCTCCCAGGCATTCTCACAGATGGACCAAAGATTGAATGACTTACAGAAAGTTTCAGATGTGTGAAGGTGGGGGCTGGGGAAATAGCCCAGTCAGCAAAGTGCTCGATGGGTAAACAGGAGGATGTGAGTTTGGATGCCCAGCACCCACATAAAAGCCAGCTGCCGCTATGTATGCCTGCAGTCCAGTGCAGAAAGGCAGAGCCAGAGGGTCCCTGGGGCTTTTGGGCCGGTCAACCTAGCCAGATGGGTAAGTTCCAGGTTCAGTGAGAGACAGTCACCTAAAGTAAGGTGGAGAGCAGTTGAGAAAGAGATGCCTGAAGTTGCTCTCTGCCTCCATGTGTGTACACACGTTCACATGTACACACACACACACACACACACACACACACACACACACACACACACACAGAGGAGTATGGACACACCCCAGTGGTGAGCTGTTTCTGCTTTGGATCTCAGTTCTTGTCATTATAATGAAGGTTAATAACACTGTATAAGAAAACTCCAGAAGAATGACTGAGAACACTTCCCAGGACACTGCTGGCTTTGGAATGTTCTGATTGCCACACCTGTTGCCAGAAGCCTGCTGGGAATGAGGGGTGGAGAAAGTTGGTGAAAGGGCCACCCTGAAGAAAGGAAGGAAGGTGTGAGCACCACACACCCTGGTGCCTGAGGGAGCATCTCCTGCCAGCCTTCTCACCAGAGGGGGCAGTTCCACTGGAATTCCTGTGGCTGTCTTCACAGAGGAAAATAAGATGTTTGCTTAGTTCCCAGGCAATGCCAAGGCCCTAGTGTGCTCAGCTTGGGATGTTCTCAGGAATGCTGCTTTGGACACTAATAAACTGTTATCCTTGCAGGAATGCAGAGTCAAGGATCTGAAAGGGACTGGCTGCAGGGTGCCCTAAGGCACACCTCCAGGGCCAACCCGAGCACCCCAGAACAGTGTAAATTATGCCCAATGTCACACCGCAGACTCTAGTCCCTCATCAGGCTAGTGTGGTTCAGGACTGCAAATCTCTGATTCCCTCTTAGATCTCCTCCTGGTCTTGGTAACTTCAGTCTCTTCCATAGGGTAGAGATGAAAGTTCTAGAACTTTCTGTGCTGAGGACTATGCATAGTCACTCTCTTCCATTTCTGTCTTCATGTTTGTCACTCTGGGTTGAGATGGGGGGGTAGTGTCGCAGGTGGAATCTCAGCTGGTAGGGAAGTTTAGTGTTTACATTTAAAAACTGCTTAGGGTTTTCTTCGCTTTCAAACAATACCCAGTGAGTTGTTTGTGACCCTTGATCCCTGAGAGCGGGGAGCAGATATAGTGCAGCATGATGGTTCGGTCTGTGCAGTGTGGAGCGGAGTAGCCCGAGCGGCGGCTGTCTGTCTTCCTCTGTGGATTCCCTTGGCAGTTTCTGTGGAGTGTAAAAATAGCACATGATGCCTTAAAATAAGTGCTGTGGGGAACGCGTGTGGATCCGCTTCGTGGTCGCACACGCTGTCAGCCTCCGTATTGTTCACTCTGAGAGAATGCTTTGGATAACTGGTTCACAGCCACACAGCCCATGAGAACCTTGCTTACAGGAAGGGGGACCTCAGGGCAGGACAACTGGCTCTGTGGAGGCATGTGTTTGGACTTGAAGATGACCGTGAGGTTCTGACGTGAGCCTGTGCTTTCCAGATCTCCAAGAGATGAACCAGCCAAACCCCACATAAGCTCCCAGGCGCCCACCTTTTCCCGCTCCCAGTGATCTTAGTCAAAGGCTGGTAGCCCAACAGGGTTGGAGGGAGCCCCTCTCCCCAACTTCCATAGATTAAATGTTATCTGTCTGGTTTGGGTTTGGTGGTATGAATCAGGATAGGTACTAATACATCTTAGGTTCAAGCTGAATTCTCTAAACCATGCACTTGACCCTTGTCCCCTGTTCTTTCCCCAACATTTCTTGTAAGAATGGAATTCTTTGTGGACTTTTCTGTAGCTGCCCTTGTGTATGAACCAGCCAAACCCACCAGTATCCCGCAACACCAGCAGGGCTTGGAGGGCTTTTCTAACTTTAGCATGAACTTTTGGGGAAAAAATTAGCATACAAAGTGACAGTTTTCCATATGGCATTCCCGTACATACTCAGTGTTAATTATCCCTGCCCCTCCAGTTAGTCTCCTGTTTCCACGGGATACTATCTTATGTATGCTCTCTTTTCCTCTCTACCTCTACTCCCTTTGCGACTTCTCATGGGCCACTCTCTAGTTTCCTGACCTCTGCCACACTAGGTTCCACATAGAGAGAGACAAGGTCTGAGCCTTTCTGAGAGAGAACATGCTACACCTACCGGAACTTGGGAATGTGACATCAGAGGCTCGTTGGAACCAGTCTGGCTGACTTAATTCTCTGTCTGTGGGTGGCGTGGCTTCACAGGGTTTGTTTAGGACACACACAAATGACACCCTGTTAACACTGTTCTCAGGATCCTTGGTGGGTAGGTGTCTCTGTACCAAGCATTTGCCACAAAAGCATAAGAGCAGGAGTTTGGGTGCCTAGCACCCACATAAATTCTGGGTGGGCTGCTTGGAAGATGGGAACCAGGGATCCCCAGGACAAGTTGGCTATCTAGTCTCCCTGGAAATCAGTGAGCTCTGGGCTCAAGTGAGACCCTACCTCAAGTGAAATAGAGAGAGCAGCCGAAGGGCTGTAACCCCATGCTGACCTCTGGCTTCCACATGCACACATGTGTGCACACATGCATGCACGTGACACATGAACGTGTACACAAAAAAA
Source organism: Zapus hudsonius (assembly GCA_004024765.1). Taxonomy (NCBI): domain Eukaryota; kingdom Metazoa; phylum Chordata; class Mammalia; order Rodentia; family Dipodidae; genus Zapus; species Zapus hudsonius. Next base: position 25,644 of record PVHP010012179.1, read on the forward strand.
AAAAAAGGTCTGGAGAGATGGCTCAGTGGTTAAAGGCACTTGTTAGCAAAACCAAACAATCTGGGTTCACCTCCCCAGTGCCCACGTAAGGCCATATGGACAAAGTGGCACATGTATATGGAGTTTGCAGTGGCAGGAAGTTCTGGTGTGCCCATGGTGTGCCCATACACATTCTCTCTCTCTCTCTCTCTCTCTCTCTCTCTCTCTCTCTCTCTCTCTCTCTCTCTCATAATTTAAATACAATAAAAAGAAAGGGGTCCCCAAAAGCCAGGATTGTAGCTCTTTTGTGTAGTACCTGCCTTGAATGCACAAAGCCCTGGGTTCTGTTCCCAGTACTGCATGAACTAGTCACAAACCTGTGCAGTCCCAGCATTCAGGAGGTGGATACACTCAAGAGTTCAAGGTCATCCTGGGCTATATGAGAATCTGTCTAAATGAATGAGGACAGAGAGAGAGGCGCTGGAGCTGGTAGGCCTGAGCAAACACCAGGGGCCATGCACGGGAACATGGTCTTGTTAAGACACAGCATTATGGCATCGTATCTGTCAGTGGAAGAACTTTAATATTTCTTTGGGGTTTTTCTTTCTTGCTTAGTCTTTCAGAAACTGATGAAAGCAGGCACCCAGCTTTTCCCGCTGCCCAGTGGTTAAGTCCGGGTGATGTGTGTTTTTTCTAACAGTCAAGGCTTCTGTAACACAATCCCCAGAGAACAGACAGGCACTGACTCTATAAGACCTCTGTGTTTTCCCAAATCCAATGGGAAAGCAGAAGAGCTCCAGGCCTGGCTTCCAGTGAGGCCTCCCTGGGGCTTGTGGACAGAAGGAGGGATGGACCAGGTCCAGGTCCCTGAGCCCCAGAGGTGGGGAGTTGAGGGGTGGCGGGCGGAGGTAGCCATGGCTCCTGCTCCTGCAGAGCACCGAGAGATGAGTTGGCTCCAAGGCCAGGGCTGAAACGGGCCCTATTTTAAGCTGTGCTATGTACCAGCACTTCCTGTTTTTCCCAAGGAATATCTTGTTTTGGTTTTTGTGACGATGGATTTATTGAAACTTTTGTTCATCAAATGACCCAAACATGTTCTTAGGACAGAGTGAAGGCTGGAGATTGTGGGGCCTGGGAAGCAGTGTGCCTCAGCCAGATGCCATGGTCCAGAGACTGTTGCCTCAGAGGGCTTCAGCCTCGGTGGCCCTCAGGGGAAAACAAAGACTAGCTGCCAGTCAGGGTCCCAGCCGGCCTTGGAGCACAATTGAAGGGGTTTGTTGGCCTCTGGGGCTAAGTTAAGCCATGTGTGTCTCTTTCTAGGAGTGTAGGGCTGGCCAATCAGAGCCACAGAAACCCCACTCACTTCCTGTCGACCTTTAGACACCGCCAGATGTTTTTTTCTTACAAGTGTCATTAGGCCTCTGTACTCGCTGACCTCATCAAATTATATGGAAGCCATTTTCATCCGTTCTGTTCCTTTTGTCCCTTTTGTCTGGTTAACCCTCCCTGAGGTCCCTCTGATTGGCTTGTCTCCTGACTTTGCAATCTCGCTTTTGCCCTTAAGCCTGGGGTGGAGTCTAGGAAGGGGGGGTGACCCCATCCAACAAACCTTTGTGCTCCAGAAAGAGGCTGCTTTGCACTCTGAACAGAGGGACACTGGCAGGAATGCCAGGACAGGCATGGAGAACGAACCTTCTAGAGCTCTGCATGGTAAAGCTCACCGTATCCTGGGAGTAGAGATACAGACCGAACCGTGGACTCCCAAGAGGCATGCCATGTGGTGCTCGTAGGGAGTGAGTCACTGGCCAAGACACATCGGGAGTGACCCAAGTCAGAGTTCCTGACCCTTGGGAGTTTGTATAGCTGGCATCTGTCCAAGAGAGCAGGCTGCAGCCTAGCCATTTGGAAAAAAAGCAGATAAAATTAGTTTGTAGGCTTTGCACAAAATTGAACCCATTTCTTAGCCTAGCAAGTTACAGAGGAAATGAGCTTTTAGCAGATACCAGATGCCCCTGATCCCTCCGGCTTCCAGGGCTTTTAAGAGTCAGTGACCCATTTTCCTGGTGTCTGGGCAAGGCTGGGATGTCTGTCTTGCTAACACCTAAGCTTTTTGGGTTGTCTGAGTCTTAGCTGTCAGCACCAGTGAGTACTTGTGGGCTACTCATGCACCTGTTGGAAGTGAGCACTTGAACCACACGGGGCAGGTCTGTAAGCACACAGCACACTGTTTTTCACGGAAAGCCTGCGGGTGTAAAGCACCCCAGCCATTCAGAGGCTACCCCCCACCCAGACCCACCCTCAGAGGGAGGAGCCCATGCTAGACACTTCTCCTTGCCTGCCCTTTGACCTTGTCAATGCTTTTACAGACCAGTTCTCCTCCAACTGCAGGGCGCAGTTGAGCAGTCCTGGGGCTGCAGGATGGCGCTGAACGAAACGTAACTCTGTTGCATTTGACTTCTGTACCAATAAACCCCTGCAGACCTGTTCCTAGAGTAGGTGGGTATGTTACAAGAGGGTCCTGGGGGAACAAGCCACTACTTGAACTGCCTTTATTGAAGTCTCAAGTTGTCCGAAGGTATCAGTAGGATTTGTTGACTTCTAAGTCTGATAAGTCTCAAGGGATGCCACTGTCTAAGGAGCCATCAAGGGCCACTCAGGCATTAAGGCCCGTGATTACATGATACACACACACACACACACACACACACACACACACACACACACACACACACACACACACACACACATCTCTCTATATATACCCTGTGGCCACAGATGCAGGAGCCCTCGTCCGCTCTCCAGGGCCCAGCACCTCAGAGCTCACACCCACAGGTTTGTATCACAAAAATAGCTGTGTTTGTGTTCTGCAAGGCAGACGGCCTTTAATATTTACCTTCATCTTTTTCTCTGAGTCGCAAAGCTCATGCCTACTAGTAGATGTGGTTCAAGGAGCACTTCGAGAAAGCTGGAGGGTCTGTTTACGCAGTGAATTACATGTAGAGGCTGCTTTGGAAGGCACACTCTTAATGTGGGGCCCAGGATCTGATAGATCTTCTTAATGTCCCCCAGATTTATGGTTGTGCAGGAGCCAGAGTGGAGACCCCAGGGTGCCTTAGTTAACTGTGTGCATGTGGAGTGTAGCCCTGGAATTTATTTAAGTGTCTAGGGTAAGTGAAAATAGCAGTACACATTCTGCTCTTGGGGCCGCTGGGTATTGCTGATGTGAGCAGAATGGAGTTTACCCCAGGAGTTCATCGAGGGGATGGATACATCACAGACCTAACATCAGGGCGGGCAGCTGGGATTTACAGCCCTTGGTGGGTTTGTTAGCATTCTCTGGCCTGTAGGTGCTAGGAGCTTGGTGTTAGGCATTACGAACGCATCCATGGCTTTGTCTCTTCTGTTGACCTCTGCTCCATCAGTGACCATAGTAAATTTGATAGGGTTACATGAGTTCTCTATTGCGTGACTAATTACCTCAGAACTTGGAGGCTTAAGCCACAAACCCTGTCGTCTCAGTTTCCAGAAATTAGAATCTGCCCAACTTAACTGGGTGCCCGTGGCAGTGGTATTGCAGTCCGAATGTCGGCCATACTAGAGTCTTAACTGGGAAAGAATGGGTTTGATCGCGGGCATGTTGGCTGGGCTCAGGGCCTCATTTGGCTGCACAGGCCTGTCCAGTGTGGCTGCTCTTTGTGCTGCCAGGCCTGAGGAGAGAGCACCCCATGCTGGGAGCCACAGCCGCCTTAAATGTGATCCCCAAGTAGTGTCCCAAGCCTAACTTTCTGCTGCTTTAAGTAGAGGCCTCATAAGGACACAAATGCCCAGCTGTGAGGGGTTCCTGAGTGCTGGGATTAAAGGCGTGCGCCACCACCCCTGGGTCTATGGTATTCTTTTTACAGCATTCGCAGTAAGAATAGGATCTGCCAGCTGGGCATGGTGGCGAACGCCTTTAATCCTAGCACTTGGGAGACAGAGGTAGGAGGATTGCCATGAGTTCAAGGCCACCCTGAGACTACAGAGTGAATTCCAGGTCAGCCTGGGCTAGAGTAAGACCCTACCTTGAAAAACCAAAAAATAAAAAATAAAATAAAATAAAATAAAAAAAAGGGCATGGGATCTGCCTTAGACAAGAGAGTCATGGTCACTTCACTGAGATCCAGAGACAACCGTCTCCATGGCCTGGCACTTTCTATCGCTACCCCAGAATATTGGAATTCACCCCTCCAACACCACCACACCCCATGATGGCTGTGTGGAATCATTTGTCATTACCCGAATTACCTTGAAAGTTCCAGATATTGAAGAAATAAATGCACTTGATCTATGCAACCTGCCCCCCACCATGTCCGTCAGCCCATTTTGAGGAAATTGGATTTAGAGAGTAGGCTGGATAGTGAGACATAGTTTTCCTTCAAAACTTGCCAAGAATATTAAAATTTTGGAGCTATAGAAGGCTGCCCCAAAGCCATACGTACACATCAGCTCAAGGTGTTATGGTGCTTCTTAAAGGCACCAAGATTTCCAACCAGCCAGGCCATGTGACTGTCCCTCATCTTTGAGTGGTTCTCAACTTCCCCAACTCTTGTTGGCGTGATACCCTGGAGCTCTCTCCCTGTGAGGTGTTATCACTGACAGGCAGACATAGAAGACTGACCACAGCTGGCTCCAGCTGTGGGAACATAGTGTTTCCTGGCTCTAGATACTGAGGTCAAGGTGTTGGCAGGGTAGTGAAGGAACATCCAGTATACATGTCTTTTAAAAATGTTGTTTGTTTATTTATTTGCAAGGAGAGTGAGAGAGAATATGAATGGGCACACTAGGGCTTCTCGCTATTGCAGACTAACTCCAGATGCATGTTCTAGTTTGTGCATCTGGCTTTACTGGGGAATAGAATCCAGGCCATCAGGCTTTGCAAGCCCCTTAACCTCTGAGCCATGAGAGAGTGTGTGTGTGTGTGTACACACACGGAGGTTTGTGTGTCATAAAGGACAACTTTTGGATCAGCTACTTTCCACTTCGCTTTTTGTGTTTGCTTTAGATAGGTTTCTTTGTTTATTGCTCTGTACCATCAAGCTAGCTGGTTCATGAGCTTCTGGAAATTCTCCTGTCTCCACCTCCCTTCTTGCTACCTGGTTAGTGCACTGGGATGACCGAAACCCACCACAGCTTCTGGTGTTTAATGGGGTCTGGGGTTGGAACTCGGGTAGAGTTGTTGGCAAATATTTCATCCACTGAGCATCTCCCCTAGGCCCCTCTAAACACCAAAATTCTTCTGTGACAATTTCTGTCCCGAACCCCTCCTTTTTTAGGAAGGTACCTACCATGTGGCCACAGCTCCCACTGATACTGTTTAACATGATTGCTGATCTAGAGACCCTAGTGATCCAGCTACTCAGGAGGATCACAAAGTTCAAGGCCTACATCAAAAACAAGCATCCTATCATATGATAAGTGGAATATGTAACTCCTGAAGTTAAGAGCCTTTGGGGTGTGGCTCATAGATGTGGGGGCTCAGGCAGGAGTGGGTCCTTGAGAGCCTGACTGACAATGTTCTCTCGTCCCGGTTTCCTGTGTCATCTGGTCCAGGGACTTATCCTTAGTATCCAGGCATCTCATGTCTTCAGTCTTCAGAGTGTCCTTCCTCCACCCGTTCGTTGTCTGGTGTGGGCGTCAGTGCACAACACCCCCCAACTCAGTGTAGCTTTTTGTTTTGTTTACTATTTATTTGGAGAGTTGGGTGGGGAGAAAGGGTGCCAGGGCATCTTGCCACTATAGACACGTGACACTTTGTGCATCTGGCTTTTCGTAGGTACTTGGGAATCAAATCCAGGCTGTCGGGCTTTGCAAGCTAAGCAACTTTTAATTGCTGAACCATCTCTTCAGCCCCCAGAGTAGATTTTTAAATGGCAATGGCCTTGTCAGGAATTCTTCTATAGGGTTTCATGTAAGATTCTGTGCTCACTTGGTGGTCTGTGATGATCTAAACAGGTGACAGTCTTCATATACACTCCGGCCACCTCATCCAAAAGGTCAGAATGCAGTAGGCTTGTGCAGAACCCAGTTTATGATAGGCTCAGCATTAGGCTCCTTCCTCAAGCAACGAATGCCCTTTGACCGCTCCTCACCACCAACCTCCCTCCACCAAGAGATCGCTAGCCCAGCTATAGCCTGGAACATCTGGGCTATAGTAAATGCTGAATAGGATTGCATACCCACCGAAGATTTAGAGTCCAGGACTACAGCTCTCTTGAGAAACAATTGTGCTCATGCAAGAAGAATGTTTGACTCCAGGAGTGCCTTCAACAGAAAAAGTTATGTCAAGACTGGGTTGTTGTTTTTTCCTTACATTTGAAGGTAAATTCATGTGACATGGGCGTGTGCCTCTCATTATCCTCATCCCCATTGGATTCAGGGACCACCCTGTGGTTGCAGAACTGTGGTCCACACTCCCACGCCCCCACCCCCTTCTGCACATTAAAGCTGTGTGCAAGAGAATAAGGCGCTTCAAGCTGGGTTGTTCTGTATTGTTGATTAGCTACATGTAAAATGAAGATTTCTTTTTTCCCTTTTTAGGTTGAAAAACCAAAATGAAGTCAGGAAGAGTTACTTTGAGTCCTTTGGTACTTGGTTCCTGCTCACCATTTCTGAGAGTTACTGAAGGCGGGGGAGGGGTGGCTGTAGGACTCAGGATGCCCCCAGCTAGAGCTAAACTACTGTAGTACTGGCATATTGGTGACCATTTATTCAAGATCACAACCCTCCCTCTTCCCCCAAGTAGGATCTCTCTAGCCCAAGCATCTAACCTGGAATTCACTATGTAGTCTGGCTGGCCTCGAACTCAACAGCAATCCTCCTACCTCAACCACCCAATAGCTGGAATTAAAGGTCATCTTAAATAAATCAAGCTTGCTCCTGTGTTCCCAAGTGTGAGGGGTATGTCTCCCTCTGCACTGAGGACATTTTATTTGAAACAAAGGATGAGCTACCCCTAGACATGTGGAACACTGTTGTTTTCTCCTCCGGGGGCGCCGTCAGCCACCGCAGAGGGAAAACAGAGAAGTGGTGGGAGCCGAGCGAGCTATCCACTGTCCGCTGTCTCAGGGCTGGGGTCCACAAAGCTGGGGGGATGGCACAGCGGGGTCCGGCAAGGTACAGAGGCGAGCAGATGTGTATTGTATATCCACGTGGTTCTTTATTCAATTGGGGGAACTTACATTTTATAGGAAAAGGGGGTCAGGGGAATAGGGAATGGGGAAGAGAAAAGGAGATTGGTTGATGGGGGTGGGGAGTTGGCAGCCTGAACTGGGATAGGTGGGTGGGGACAACCTGAGAATACCTCATTTGGGGGCCATGAGTGGCGGGAAATACGTGATGCCAGCCACAGTGGGGAAGGGTACAAGGAAGTTTTTCTGATACCCAATGCCATCATGCTGAGATGGAAATGCTGGTTTCTGTGGCTAGCCCATAGGGGTTGGGATTCAGGGTAGATGGAGCCGGGAAACGCCTACCGAATTATCGGGGTTTCACCTCACTCATACATCCTTAACCCTTTGTTCTCCGTGCCCTCAGTAGCAGCGCCAACAGGCAGTGCCCAACAGAACACTCTCCATAATCCCCAAACTAATGGCATAATGTTGGCTGTAGGTGAGGGCATTGAGCTATACAGTGTGGTGTCTACGTTCATGTGGCTTCTTTTCTTGGTTTTTTGCTTGGCCATCCACTCTGGAACTTGATTGACTGACATTGGCCCTGGGGATGCTGGGAGCCCACAGCCTAATTGCAGTGAGCTTTTCCTGCTGTTGGTCTGTGAGCTAATCTCTCCAGACACACAAAGAACCCCAGCCAACGCCCACATTGTTTTTATCTTCAACCATCCAGCTTGAATCCCCTTCTTGCTGGCTGGACCGTGCTGCTTGGTCCTTGTCTGCCCCGCCTTGGTCACCAGGCACTCCCTAGGGCTTGGAGCAAGACTAGAGCTGCTTGCCATGTCAGAGCCAGGAGGAGTGAGCATGAGGCTCGCCCTAGAGGCCGCCTGGAGAAGACAGGATTAGGGTTTTCTCAAGGACCCCTCCCTCTACATCATCCAGGGTCCAGTCATTTTGTCATAGCAGCCATGTCTTTGAAGTGGTAATGGTTAGAGAGGGTGCTTGTACCATGGGGGTGTGCAAACTGGGCCCGGGCACAAATGTCCCCCTGTTGCAGCATGAACCATTGGAGTTCTCTGATAGTGCTATGCTGGCGCCAGTGTGTTTGAGCTGGGTGACTGGAAAAGCAGGTGGGTAATCCGAGTTGGCAAGCTGGCCTCAGTCCCTCTCTGAAGAAGATTGGGATCCCCTCATCTTGCCTCCCCCAATTAGTGTCTGCAAGGGGAAAAAAGGATTTTTCTGAGGTTCTCCATGTGTTACAACAAAGGACCCTACAGGTTGAGGAACAATGAATCAGGTGTATGGGGGCTTCCCAGGAATATCTCTTCTGTAACAGCAGAGTTGGGGATTAGAATTTAGAGAGTACCCAACAAATTCCAATGCTCCTTAGAACTTAAAGAGTACCCAAATTCTTGTCTATAAAGTTAAGGAATTAAAACTAGACCAGCAGAGGATAAGGTACAGTGGGAGACTTTATTTAAAAGAGAACGGGAAGTTACAGAGTTCTCCAGCACCAGTGTGGAGAGAACACTTGGGAGAGGGTTTAGCCAAAATCTATGCTGTTCAGCTAAACAAGCAGAAGAAGGAAAGATAACAGATGGCCCCATCATGAGGAGAAAGGTTCATGTGGGAAGATCTTGAGGGCCCCCCCCCCCACCTTCCTAAGGCCTGGAAATTTAGAAGTCCTCCTAGGGAGCCATGTGGAAGGAAGAAGAGACTGGACTTTGTTTCAGTGACTTTTTAAGACCTGACAGGTAAATCAGAGAGGTCGCTGGTTGGTCCATACCTGACCAATCAGTTTTCGCATCTAGGTTGGAGCTCTAGATAGGTGCCTCCCACCCAGGGGGAGGGGGTCAGACCTGGACTCTGATCTTGCCTGAAACTGTCACACTTCCCTAGTCTTTTCCTTATCAGTTCTGTCACCACCAGCTTGATTTTCATTACTGTGAACTGCAGATCTAATCCCTAGGAGGTGCTCACGGTTTGTTTACTGAAAGTCTAGGACTCCAGACCCTGGGTCAGGAACCGCCCTGCTCCCTGGTCTGGCTCTCCTCAGTCTGGCCCCTGAAAGGGGCTGGGGGGATCTCTGAATCTCTGGCTCTAAATGCCGGAGTGAGATGATACCTTTCAGCATCTGTGGCTGGAAGGGAGACTGGAGTTGCTGTCTCTTGTTCTTCCTGAGATGGGGGAGTACAGCACCCAGGGCTTTACTTCAGGTGATCTGACCGTTTTGGGTTCTTTGAGTCCATGTTGGAACTGAAGGAAAGCTTTGCAACCTGAGGATGGCCAGGGTGAGCAGTGCCCTCTGCTGGCCATAGGGGCCCATTGCTGGATGCCAGGCCTCCTCTGGGTTGAGCTTGCTGTGTGGAAGGACTGGCCTGGGGCCTGGCTTCCCTTGCTTTCCGGTACAGCTGTAGGCTGCAGCAAGCATGCGTGCTGGACCTTATGGTGTCAAGATTCGAATGGGGGGGGGCATGATGGCACACACCTTTAATCCCAGCACTTGGGAGGTAGGTGGATTGCCATGAGTTCCAAGAAAAGCTGAACATTTGAAGTCTCGGAAGGCTGATGTGCCCTGAAAGAGGGCAGACGGGTCCCCTAGTGAGCCAGGGGCCTCTCTCCCTGGTCAGAATAAAATCAAGAGGCAGATGTCTTAACAAATCAAGATACATATTTTTTTAAATTTAACATCCAATCACTGCAGTTGGATCATTTATTAATTTCTATAATGCCTTACAGATATTTGAATGCAGATGCACTGCATATGTGTTAAATTAAGCCAAATCAAAGTTGATTCTTCCCTCTCCATTCTATATACAACCTGTCTAAGCTTACCTAGAAATCTAGGTAATATCTTGGACCTTCTTCTAATGTATCATGGTAGCACATGTTTATAATGGACATTAATCCGAAATTACATATTAACTGACATGTCGTAAGCTGCTGAGTACTCTGCCACGTCTAGCCTTTAAGTTCCAGACTTACTTCCTGGTGGTTTGTGTTTCCGTCTCAGGCTGCTGGCAGCCATCCGTCAACCTGTGTGTGCACATTCTTGTCACATGTTACAAGCTCCACCTCAGTGACTTTGGGGACACAAGATGACTACCTCAGCCATACCAGGACCCAGAAACCATCACAGACATTCTGAGACAACTTCCAGTGGTTCTGGAGACTTCCTCTGACATCCACGTTTACGTGTTCAGATTTTTTAAAAATCCAACAACTCTGGAATCATTTCCTGTGCTAAGCATGTCACCGAAGACAACGCCATCCTGCCCCCAGGATATGGTCTCTGGAGCTATGATCAGCCAGGCTCCAGAGCTCTTTTCAAGCTGCCTGGGGAAGGAATGATCTTCTGTGTTCCTGAGGCCCTTCAGCTGAATGAAAGTTTTGCTTCCCCTCCCCCTTGATTTAGTCTCTATTACTAAAACTAATACATCTATTTATTTTCAAAGCATATTTGAAGACAAACGCTTTTAAAAATGTGTGAAAATTGTAAACCAAAGTGTTTCTCTTGCAGTAGCATGTGAGAACCCATTCTTAATTTCCATTATGACCCAAATAAAACAACCAATTAGGAAAATTGCAAATTCTATCTGCTTAAATCCTCTGTCCTTGATCATAGCTTTTAATAAGTGGAAATATTTAGAATTCTTAAAGCGTGCATGTAACACTAAGAATGTTTTTGCGTGTACGGAAATAATCCCCAAAACCAGAATAGAATCACTTCACTCTGTTGACCGAGGAAAAGCCCCTTAGCCGTGATGGCCTTTGGCCTCGTGTGAATTCTGTGCTAACCTACTTACAGTGTAGGTTTCTTTGGCTTTATAAGCTATGTATCTTGCTTTGGATGAAACCCAGAGCTTTGTATTTGCTAAGCCAGCCCTCGATCACAAAATATTCTAGAAGTGGCAAAACTGACCTGGCTTAAAATCAGTATTTTTATTTTTATAATCCATATTAATCCAGTTAAATTCATATGATCACATGTTCCCTGATCTTTATTTTTCTACTACTACTGTAGTGGCTGCTTTGGGAGTTGGCCACAATAAATGATGGGAACAATGTTATCTTTTTAAATTCCACATAGGTCTGAAGTTCTGGCTTTGGCATTGGAAGGGGCTTATAACCGTGATATCTTTCAAGTTGCCTGTATGTTTTGTCTCCTAACAACCCTGGGGGCTTTGACACATTGAGGGCATGTGACCAAGGTGTGACCTAGTCACTCTACCTGGGGGAAGAAAGGCTCTGGGCTCTTACTAGGACTTAGTGGACTGGTCCAGGAATCTGAGCAAAGCTTCCATGAGGGTCGGTCAGGAATGGTCCTATATTTACCTCTTGGTGGGGGGGAGACCCCTTCTCTCCCAATAGTAATCACTCTGACTTCTGTCTGTGAATCAGCCCGGGTTGCTTTAACAGAAATGCCACGGATGCGTGGCAGTATTTTTCACCATTCTGAATCTTGGCAGATAGTTCTTGGTGAGGGAGCACTTCCTACCATGTGGACTTTAACATGCTTTATCCCCACCAAAGCAGGTGGGGAAGAATCAACTCATGATCCTATTCCTGATGTTGGTTATCCTCACATCTCACCCCTTTGGGAATTGGATTTGAATATTAAAAATTCAACATAGCTGGGTGTGGTGGCGCACACCTTTAATCCCAGCACTCGGGAGGCAGAGGTAGGATTGCCCAAGGCCACCCTGAGACTACATAGTGAATTCCAGGTCAGCCTAGTCTAGAGTGAGACCCTACCTGGGGGGGGGGGGGGAATTCAACAGCAGGACTGAAGAGATGGCTCATAGGTTAAGGCTCTTCTTGCCTGTTAAGCTTAACTCAAGTTTGATTCCCCAGCACACACATAAGGCTTGATACAAAGTGACCCATGCATCTGGAGTTCCTTTGCAGTGACTGAAGGCCCTGGTGGGTCCATTCTCTCTCTCTCTCTCTCTCTCTCTCTCTCTCTCTCTCTCTCTCTCTCTCTCTCTCTCTCTCTGCAAATAAACAAAAGCACAAAAATTAAAAAAAAATTTAGCAGTCAACATGGAAGGTTTGAGGGGGCACACAAGCATTCTGTCCATTTTAATCATTTTAGAAGTTGGCTCTGGTGAGCTGATGCTTTTTTTTGATAATTTTGTTAGTGATTTGTTGTTCTGGCGTTCCTTACACCAAATGCAAGGCTGGTGTTTGCCCGTTTGGGTTAGGTCTGAAGGCTCCCCCCACCCAGTCTTAGTTAGGCCCTTTAAGGTGTCAGGAACTTTCTCTGGGACCACACAGGAGTGGTGCGTTCAGAGGCAGTGGATCCGCACATGCGCCCTTAGCCTTTTTGAGACAGGTGCTAGGTCCTCCCCATGGCTCCCCAGGGTCACAGTACACTGGCTCCCAGGAGCCTAATCTGCCCTTGGTTTCCCCATGCCTTGGCACTGCTGTCCAGGCTGCGGGCACCCTCTTCTTTCTGCCTGCATTGACTCTCCACTTGGCGTGTTTCTGTCTCACAATGAGATGAGGCTCTGGGGTGGCTGGGGAATTTGTCAGTAGCTGCTTTACTACAGTAATATTAATCCATTAGACTGTCGCAAAACTTGGTCTTTATTAACATAATGTTTAAGTAATTTCCTTAAAAGAATGAAAGCTATCGTCATGTTTAACTGGTTCTGGAAGAATTTTCATTTTGAAAGACACCACTGAAGATGTTCGCTTACTCTGTAATTCCCTCAGCTGCCTTGTCTTTATGAACATAAGAACTAGACACAGAGAGAGTATTTCAAAACGAAAATTGGGCCGGATCTGTGCTGTGCAACAGCCCTGTGATGTGGTCTGACTGAGCAGTAGCTGTTGGTGTCACCGAGAAAAGTCTTATCTGCTCAAATGTTACACTGGGTCGGAGAGGGGAACTTTCCCTTCCCGTTTCTATGCCTTTAATTCTGGATGTTTTATTTTCAATTTAACGCCAAAGCTGGTGGCTTAAAGATTTTTTTCATTCCCCTTAAATTTCACATCTCTTTTTATTAAACATTTAATTGGGGTGAGTGTGCATGGAGGTCAAAGGTAACTTTTGGGTTGGCCATTACCTTCCACCTTGTCTGAAGCCGGGATCTCCGCTCAGTGAGCTTCTGGAAATCTCTATTCTTGCCATAGGAACACTGGGATTAGAGAAACCCACAGCTTCTGGCTTTCACATGGGATCTGAGCTCTGGTACTCAGCTGGAAGTGTTTTATCCACTGAGCCATCTTCCCAGCCCAGAGGCACTCCTGTGGAACACACCACCGCACCTGCAGCTTCCAACAGCATTCTTAACCGAGGCATCCTTCTGATGACTCGCTCCCCTTGTTTTTGCCCATTGGTGTTTTGTCCCAAGATCCCCCACAGGGTGCCTGAAACCATGGGCAGTACCAATTTTTTTCTACATATACTATGGTTTTCCCTGTACATCTTATACCCACGACAGACTTTCACCTTTCCGATTCAAGAGGATGGACGATGGCTTTTCTTGGGCACAGCCAGGTAGCAACCATGATGATTCTTGCCCTTTGACACCATTAAATAAAATAAGTGCTACTTGAACTTGCATGGATTTCAATACTGTAAGAACTGATCTGTCTAGAGTGAGAGGCCCTACCTCGAAAATAAAAAGAAAACTGATCTGATAAACAAGATGGCTGCCTGAGTCACTAACGGTCAGGTGACATACAACATGGGTATGCCCTGGGTGGGACAGGGCAGGACGCCACAAGATGTCATGCAAGATATCATGCAACTCGCAGCTATGTGAGATTTGAAACTTAACAGTTGTTTTATCGCTACAATTGGCACAGGGCAGCTGAAGCTATGGAAAGTCTCTCCTCTGTGTGGGAAGACAAGGTTACATTTCCTGTCATATTTCAGCCATAGGCCACAACTCTCACCTGAAGCTGATGCGGTTTGAGGGATGCATGGCGGACCCCTGGTTGAGACTCTCTCTCCTGCGTATCTCTGAGGAGAGGAGGAAGCATTTCTTCTGTGAGGTCTGCCTTGTTCAAGCCAAAAGCAAAAGTTGGAAGAAACACACACACACACACACACACACACACACACACCCTTGACCTTGACCCTCACTGGCATTTCCTCCCTGGTACATTGTTGGAACTGTGGAGTTACAGGAGGGTTTGGGGCCACATCGAAGGCTGGTGAGTTACAGTCCTTAGAGGTCTGTGCATCCACCGCATGTTTCTAGCACATTCTCTTTGTGCCTCACAGCAACACTGTCCCTGCTCTATAATCAAGGAACCTAAGGCTCCTGGATAGCTCCCCAAGGCCACACCCCTACCTACAGCTCTCCCACTCTTCATGGTTCAAAGTATAATTTCAGCAACAATGGGTTGTCAGGGAACATCCCTTTCTTTCCTTTCTTCTTCCTCATATGTTCTTGAATTGTGTGTGTTTGTGTTGGACATTAGACCCGTGTCAACAAATGCTGACAGACAGTTCATGACGCAAGAGAAAGTACTGGCTTAAAAAAGGCCACTGTTGGCTCACAGAACGACATCACGGACTCAAAGCCAGTGTGCAAGGCAGGTGCCACCAGTGAGACAGACCTGTGGCTGGTTAGGAAAATGGCTGCGTTAATTAAGTCATTGTAAATAGCTATGCTCTTTGGGAGGGGCAGAGAAGGAAAATGTCACATTTCATGTATTTCTCTCCCTCCCCATGACACATAGGGGTAGGGGGTGGTATCTCTCTATGGTCCCTGTCACAGAGGCTGGCAGACCTGTAATGTCAGTCTGCACTCATTGCTGACAAGCCGGATGGGTGCCTCATCTGGGGATCTGCTAGGGACCCTACAGAACACCACAGAAAAGCCAGGCATATGTGTGAGTCAGCTGCTGCTTCCTTGTTTTAAAATCATTGGACACAGACAGGTGTATGAGCTGGAGGCTGATCTTCCCTCTGATTGCGTGATCGAGATTCCTCTTAGCGATTTTTCAGTAAGCTATCTAATTACACAAATTAAAATTCAAAGGAAAGCAGAAAGAATGATTATGCCTCACTGGGTGCTGGGGACAGAGGCAGCCCAGCCCCGTCTTTCAGATCATAGCCCTGTCGCTTTTCATCTCCGTGACACAAACTTGAACTAATTAATTCTCTCTCTCTTTGCATGAGGAAGGTAGCAGGCCTTCTGTTTTCTTGCCAGAGTCTAGGAGGGGCCTCAGCATAGGGAAAGGAGCGTGTGTTCATGAAGACATGTAGCTGGCACTTAGGTCTGCCATCCCATTTCCACTTCCCAGGAGTTAAAGACTCGCTCATGCTGGTCATCTTGCAGATAGAGCCCAGATAGGTCCATGTGCCAACCCTCTCTCTCATTTGAGGCGACTTCCTGTCAAGACTTCCTGAAGAGTTCGGCATTTCTTGGTTGTTGCTTTCATTATTTATATGGTTGGAAATTGTGCTTTTTTTTCCCTACCTTTTTTGGGGGGTGGGAATCACATAATTATTCCCATAAATCTTTAGGATGCTTTTCAGCCTCATTGCTAGGAAATCGGCCATTAACTACGAGGAACTTGACTAACTTTAATAGCCCTACAGTCTGACCCTTGGTAAAGCCAGTCCTGGCATTCTGCATAATTGCCCACACACCAGATTCCTCACTTCTAACCCTTGAGCCTTACTTATGTGTCCTTTCCCTTCTCGGCATGATAACTGAGGACAACCTTTTTTGGGTGTGTTCCACATATGCTTTGTATTGTTGGCTTTAAAACATTACTGGTTTGGACTCAAGTTTGGAATCAATTTCCAGGAGACCAGAGAATGGGTCTCTGATCTTCTTCTGGTAGTTGATCAAAATAATTCAGCTCCCAAAGTAGTGAGTCAAACTATAGCATGTTGGCTCATTCATGATCTGGGATCTAAAAGGTACATTGCATGAACCCAAATGTGGATCAGCCCCTTCCTCTCCCGCCTGGTCCTGAAGCATCACGGGAATGCTTAGACAGGACCAACAGCCAGTTGCTCAACCAGAGAACTACCATTAGCCTACAGATGTGGTATTAAGTGCAAGGTCAGATGTCTGTAGCCCTCTCCGAATTCAAGGAAGGTTCTAGAAGATAGTATGGGCAAACCTTAGTGATGCTGTAGCTTTTGCCTCTGTTCTGACCCAACAGGGTAAGGAATTCATGTTGTGCTGGGCTGGGCTGTGGTCATGGTCTCAAGTCCATTGTGGAAAGAATTTGTCAAAGTGTCTCTTAGAAGGCTTTGCGAGCCCCTGGGGAGCCACAGTGGGTGTGGGCATCCCAGCACAGTTGGGCCTTGCTGTCCAGTGTTCCAGAATCATTGATGAGGCTGTTCCTTAGTACCTCTGTGGTTTACTGAAAGGAGAGTTGTCCTGCTAGCTTGTCACTTGTCTCTGGCCTTGAAGTTTAAATAATAATGATCAAGGCTGGTCAGTAATTGGCGTGCTTGCGTGTGTGTGCAAGTGTGTGTGCGTGCATACTGACTGATGCAGGACATTGCTAAGCTGACCTGGAGCACCTCCACCAGCGCTCCTTGTGCCCGGACCGCAGGTCTCCTGGTAGAAAGTGGCAGTAAAGTCCTACGTGACCTGTGGCCTGGAGCTCTCCAGAGAGTAAGGATTCTTTTCTCCTTGTTTCAGGGATCATAGTGGCGTAATGCACACAGACTCCTGCGAGTTCCCCTAAGTTCTTAGAGGACCTCATTGCCTTTTGAATCAGAGAGTTGCAAAGTTCGGTAAAGAATGGCCCTTGTGGATAAACACAAAGTCAAGCGACAGCGATTGGACAGAATTTGTGAAGGTAAGAGCCAGCGTGGTTGGCGGGTTTAACGAAAGATATAGACCCCCCCCCAAAGAAAAATAGGCCCAAAGACCTTGAGATTTCTGTGTCTGATTGGATCACACCCCAGTCCCTCCTCCCACCCCAAACCATGGTCCCTGGCTGCACAGGAAAGCGGGTGAGGCCCATGGCCTGTGAGCTCCATTCCTTCCATATACCTAAGATATTTTGCATATGAAAGATACCATATATTAGGACCAGCTTATTTTACTTCCTGAAGTTTCTGGACGCTGTCTGTTTTACATTAAGATATTTATAACAATGAATTCCAAGATATTCCCGGGGAGCCCCTCACTACCCCCAACCCCCCTCATGATGTTTTCAAGTCTCTGGTATCTTTGGAACTGTCTGGAAGTGTTTAATTCATGAAAGGAAAAAATAAACATAATTAAAATCTAATGGAAACCTGGGGACAAAACTCTGAAATGTTGATTAAGCACCATCCTCTCCTAATTAGTGAGTAGTGAGGAGCCTCAGAGCCCCTCCTCGAGGCTGGGGAGGGGGGTTACTTCCAACCTAGAATTGGTGTTTCGGGGCTGTCCTTGACTACCTATGGCTACCTGTGTCTGCAGGGTTAGTTTTTCTCAGTTCATGAGGCTGTAGGTGTGGTCCCTGCCATCTCCCCCCACCCCATGCATAGTCGCTGGCCCACCAGCTCTGGGGCAGGAACAGACTCCCCCTTGCACCTTGCCCTGCAGCCACTCATATGGAATTGTTTGTCCTTTTTGTAGCTCAAGCCAATGGGGTTGGGACATCAAAGACCTTCTTTGAGAGCCGTGTGCCATGAGCGGTGCCTTCCCCTATGTCCCTGGGTTCTGCTATAGTTTAAGGAACTTAGCATTTAATGGGTTTTGAAAATATTCAAAAACTTCTGCTATTGGTCCCTGGCAACAGTGTCTAAACCCTTTACAAAATTTGGTTCATTAGTACATTGAAAACCAGTGTTTCTTTGAATTGCGTTTCAGAGCAGATAATGTTAGGCTTTGTGGAGATAC
>PVHP010012180.1:0-43271 GCA_004024765.1 Zapus hudsonius
TTTAAAAAAAAAAAAGCATACTGCAGAGCCCAACCCATTTTTCTTGTTTCCATATTGGCTGATTGAGAACACCTTGTAGCAAGCATCAATTAAAAAATTTAGATTTACATAGAGAGAGTTGGGGGCTGGGTAAAGTGCTCACTATTGATGCATGAGGATCACAGTTAAGTTCCCCAGCATCCCCATAAAGCACTGCACGTGGTGGCCTATGCCTCTAATCCCAACTCTGTGGAGGCAAAGATGGGAAGGTGCCTGGGACTTACTGGCTAACTGGTCTAGAAGATTCCATGGTTTGGTTACAGACCCTGTCTCAAAAAGTAGACTGCCATCTATCAGCTCCAAGAGATCCTGTGAGGTCCAGAATGGTAACCATCCCCCAGATGGTAGCTAGTGCAGTGGGGAAGCTGGTCAATGACAGCTGGAGTAAACAGAGACCACTGGTATGAAATGCAGTCTGCTGCCATGAATAGCTTGAACACACTTCCTTCTGGGAGAGAACAGCAAACCAAGACACGAACACGTGTGCAATGGAGGAGCCAAAGTCTGGGGGAGGCAATCAACAGCTTTTAATTCATCCAAGTAATCCACTCAGTGACAAAGAGCCCTTAACTGGAATTGGGAGTCAAGGAGAAATACACTGGGAACCAAAATCTTGGGACCCCAAAGAGAAATGCACTTTACACATGATTTACAAAGAGGCTACTCACAATAGAATGTAGACAATTCAGAAATGTGTATCTCAGTTAACCTATGCTGATCTCACTCTCCGATGGAAATTCTGTTTGTATTTTCAGAAGGCTCCGAGAGAGCTGTGGCCTTTCCAACCCTACCAATGAGCCACAGGCCGATAGCTGACATCCTGGCAAGAGATGAGCCACCCCAGACCTACCATGGAGGATCCATTTGAAACCCCACAGAGAGTGGTGGGATAAGCAAGAGACTTATAATCACAGTCAATCAGTCAACCCAGGATAAGCCAGACAAACACCAATGATTTTCAACACAACCTAAAGCAGAAGTACAGAAACCCCCCCCAAGACCTCAACAATAAAGCAGCCTTAATACTCACCCACCAAGACTCAGGGAACTGAGCAGAAGAGGGGCAGAAAGATTGTAAGAGCCATGGTGGGGGGAGAACTCCCAGAAACATGGCCCTCTCAGTAACAACATACAAAGGGGGGTGGAACTGGGTTGACTCCTAGGCTATCCATAACCCCCTACCCCATGGACTGATCCAGACTGCCCACAGAGGAGGATATCCAGCTGATTGGGGACAGGGAGGAGGGAAATCATGGAATTGGAGATAACAACACATTATTTGCTCATTCAGTGTATCTAATTATGGATAATAAAGATATAATTTTTTTAAAAAGTAAACTGCAAAGCAATTGATGAATATACCTGAGATTGACATCTGGCCTCCACATGCACCTGTACACACACACATGTGAGCCCACACTCATACTAATGTACATACACCCACCACACACCCACCACACACACACATTAAAGAAACAGATAATGGGAGATAACCCTCTTGGAATCATCTGTGGTGTGGACACAAGCAAGGCCAAGAACAGCTTTTTTCCCTTCTAAAAACAATGGTCTGCATATTTATCCAGGACTGCTTGTCCCATAATGCACGCATACATTAGAGATGATTCTCTTTGGTGATTGTAACTCAAGAGAGCATATGTTACAGAAATAATGTCTTGACATTACTTTTTACAAAATATTACCTCTGAGCCTGGCTAGACAAAAAACAAAGGTCAGAATGAAGGAATCAGAGAAAGAATTCCTTTTAAATATCCATATCATTTACCCTTATGCAAAGCCAAACTGAGTGTCTATGATAGTTGAAATCTCTGCAGTTGACCTCTAGACAATTAGATATTTACAGAAAAGATAGAAAACAAAGCAGACGAGAAACAGTTTGGTGGTTTGACAGATAGACAGCATTTATATGCAACATTATTATTATTATTATTATTATTATTATTATTATCTTGTCAGAATACCTTGAACAGGATTTCTTTCACAGTGACCATTGTCTTTCCATAAAATGCATTTTTTGGGAGGCACAGTACAAGACATGCCATGATCCTGAAATCTAGAGATGGATTAATCTATTTTGCCATGTGTATATATGTCCAGTTGGTGCGTGGGTATGAATTTTGTATGCATGTAGGTGGGGGCACACATGTGTACACATGCGTGTAAGGCCTTCTCAATCAATCTCCACCTTACTTATTGACAGGGTCCCTCAGGGAACTCTGAATTCGCACAGTCAGCTAGCCTACCTGGGCAGCTTTCTCTGGAAATGTGCCTCTCGGATTCTCCCTGGAACTGTGATTTACATGAAACCTACAGATCCAAACTCAGGCTCCTTCTTTGCCAGTTGACAGCGAGGACAATGGTCCTCAGAGATGGATTCGCTTTATCCTCCGATGACACTGATAGAATTTACTTTGTTTATTAACAAAAAGAAGGAAAGCAAACCAAGGTCTGTTAATCCCTCCCTTGAGCTGGCCCTGTGCCGGGTGTTTTAAAATGTGGTCATTTTTAAAGTAGACAAGGAGGTTTATAGGGGGACTTAGAACAGCCAGAGTGCAGAATAGCTTCTTGAATT
Source organism: Zapus hudsonius (assembly GCA_004024765.1). NCBI lineage: Eukaryota > Metazoa > Chordata > Mammalia > Rodentia > Dipodidae > Zapus > Zapus hudsonius. The sequence continues at coordinate 2,630 of PVHP010012180.1, forward strand.
TACAGCTTGTCTCCTCTGCAGGCAAACGAGATAAACTTACACTAGAACACAATCTTTCCTAGTGTTCCCCTCTCTGAAATACACTTTCTATTTAGATAGCTAATGATCCTTAAAATGTCTCATCAAGGAGCCTGCAGAACACTTTTACAATGTAGAGTTGGTTTTCCTCGCTTTTTTTCCAGGCAATAAGCATTTGACATTTAGGAAATGCAGCCCTAAATTTACAAAGCACATAGCAGTTCTCAGCTGGGCTCATCATCCTGCAAGGTGCTAGTCACATACGTAAATTTGTAGAACAGTCCTCCCTAGTGCGATGAGACATTTTTAGAAAGGGACATGTTTGCCTGACTCACAAAGAATGAGATGATATTCAAATCAAAATACCTTTCATTCTTTCCCCTGCCTTTCCTCTTGAGCACTAGTGAACAAGATTGTCCATGGTGTTAGTGAGGAAGAAAATACAAAGGGCTGCTACTCTCTAGCTTGGTTAGTCAGGGTCTTGGTTACAAGCACACAATCCAGGGTTGGTATTCTTGAACATACAAATACCAGGATATGGGAAATGGTGACCAAAGATTGGAAAATAGCCAAGAAGTACTTGGAAATTAACAGCTCTAGCTGAGCCATGCACAGTGTGGTCATCCACAGATAACCAATGGTGTGGGCACAAACATGACCTCAAGCCTTCCCTGTATGATTGAGGACTTATTTATTTATTGATTGATTGATTATTTTTCTTTCTTTTTATTGTCCATAATGAGTTACAACATTTAGTGGGCAAACAATGAGTTGTTATCCCCAATTCCCCGCTGCCCTCCCCTCCCCACTCCGCTGGATAACCTCCTCCATGGGTCGTCTGGATCAGTCCTTGTGACAGGGGACCATGGATAGCCTAGTATTCAGCCAGGTTCTCCTGGCCATGTCTCTGATAATCTCCCCCACCATGGCTCTCACAATCTTTCCCCCCTCTTCCGCTCAGTTCCCTGAGTCGTGGTGGATGAGTATTAAGGTTGCTTTAAGGTTGTGAGCTTAGGGGTCTTTGTGTCGAAAATTGTTGGTTTCTGTCTCACTGGCTTATCCTAGGACTTATTTATTTTATTTTATTTTTGCAGTTCTGGGGTTTGATCCCAAGGCCTTGTACATGCTAGGCAAGCACTCTACCACTGAGCTATATCATCAGCCCATCCCCTATATTTTCTTTTCTATTTGAATGTTAATTTTTGATGTGTATATGGGGTATGTGTGAATGGAGTTTGCATGTGTGTGCAGATGGGATGCACAATGGCTTGGGTTCTCCATCATTGCTCCTTATGTCTTATTTCCCTGAGATATATTCACTCGCTGAACTGGACCTTCCTGTTTTCCAGGTCGTCCCATCTCTGTTTCCCTCAGTTCTGTGATCACAGGTATGCATAGGTAATGCTCAGCTTTTAAGTGGGTGTTAGGAATTGAATTCCGGACCTTAATTCTGGCACAGAAAACACTCATACTCACTGATGCATCTCACCAGCCATCTCTTTACATTCTTAAAACTCAATGGAGATTTAAAGTCCAGGGAAAGAGTCCCTACTCCCCTGTGGGCTTGGTTGTAAAGTGGAAAGATGTAGTTATTTAGACTTCATTAAAAAGATTCCTATACCATGGGAGGTTTCCTATAAAGGAGAAGAGGTAAGAACAGAAGGTTAGTGTGGATGGTGGACAATGCCTTGGGTCTTATATATGCCCTCAACTGTAAAGGTTAAACTTGCCTAAAATAGAGAAGGTGATATATCCATCCATATATACTTACCTGAGCTCTTTGCCCATGCCATAACCACCATCCAATAAAACAGGAAAGGAAACCCTTGATTATACTGTAGTTAAGAGATAAAGAATGTCTTGAGAAATGCAGATACCAATAAGAAAGTAACAGGGGCATGATTTGAACCTGTGATTTTTTGAGCCCACAGTGTTAAGGCATTTTCACACAACGTATATACAATAGACTTTACTCATATTCACCTGCCAATTACTCTCTTATTCCCTCCCTTCTCTCATTACTGTCTTTCCTCTTTCCAAATATTCCCCTTTACATTTATATGTCATATTTTTATATTTAATTAATCTAGGTCACACATGTGAGGGAACATGATCTCTAGCTCCATCCATTTAGGTGCAATAATTTCATTCTCTTTTGTGACTGAATAAAACTCTATTAAGATATTCTCTTCAGGGCTGGAGAGATGGCTTAGTGGTTAAGGCACTTGCCTCCAGTGCCTAAGGCACCTGGTTCAATTGCCCAGGACCCACATAAGCCAGACCCACAGGTGGTGGCCCTGGCTCTCTCTCTCTCTCTCTCTCTCTCTCTCTCTCTCTCTCTCTCTCTCTCTCTCTCTCTCTCTCTCTGTATCTCCCTGCTTGAAAATGAATAAATAAAATATTTTTAAAAAGATATCCTCTTCAACAAATCTTGCTGGAAAACTGGGTATCTGCATGTAGAAGAATGAAATTACATCTCAGCTTCTCACTATATATAAAAATCAATTTAAGGCACTGGAGAGATGGCTTAGCAATTAAGGCGTTTGCCTGCAAAGCAGAAGGACCAGAGCTCAATTCTCCAGTACCCACAAAAAGCCAGATGCACAAGGTGGCACATGTGTCTGGAGTTTATTTGCAGTGATTGGAGGCCCTGGTGCACCCATTCTTTCTCTGCATCTGCCTCTCTCTCTCTCTCTCTCTCTCTTTCTCTCAAATAAATAAATAAATAAAATATTAAAAAATAAATTTAAGATGGATCAAAGAACTTAATGCAACCTAAGGTTTGAAACTGCAAGAGGAAGACATAGGGAAAACACATAAAGCTATAGGCATAGGCAAGAACTTTTAAAAATGTTTCCAGTAGCCCAGAAAATAGTAGCAAAAACTGAGAAATTGAGAATCCATGAAATTTAAACAGCTTTTGCTACACAAAGGAAACAGTGTCTTCTTCAGTGGACAGTCTCACTCATTCCACCCCAGGCAGTGATCCGAATGGTGAAAGCAGGGAGCATTCTATTAATAGGGGTGGTTCAACATATAAAAATCGATCAATGTGGTCTAACACATAAATAAACTCAAACACAAGAACCACATGATCATTGCAATCGATGCAGAGAAGGCCTCTGACAGAATACAACATCGTTTTCATGATCAAAACACTGGAGAGATGGACGGTTTATACCTCAACATGATAAAGGCTATATACAAAACACCTAAAGCCCAGATTATACCCAATGAGGAAAGACTTAAGGAGTTCCAATTAATATTAGAGACAAGATAGTAGTGTCTACTCTCACCACTGCTCTTCAACATAGTGCTTGAAGTTCTAACCCAAGCAATAAGACAAGAGAAAGATACAAAAGGGATGCGAATCAGAGAGGAAGAAGACAAAGTAGTCCTATTTGCAGATGACATGATCCTATAAATAATGGAACTGAAGGACAGGACCCTAAGACTCCTAAATGTGATAAATTCCTTCTGCAAAATGGCAGAATACAAAATTAACACACAAAAGTCAGTAGCCTTCCTTTGTGCAAATGACAAGCTTGCAGAAAAAAAATCAGCAAGACAGTCCCATTTAAAATAGCCACAAAAATAGCAAATACCTTGGAATAATACTAACCAAGGATGTGAAAGACCTATACAATGAAAACATAAAAAACACCCAAGAAAGAAAGTGAGGAAGGAGGATGTGAGAATATGGAAAGAACTTCCATGCTCCTGGGTAGGTAGAAATAATATTGTGAAAATGTCAAGTCTACCAAAAGCAACATACAGATTCAGTGAAATAACAACAACAACAAAAAAAAATCCCAGCATTATTCTTTGCAGAGATAAAAAAATAATCTGAAATTTCTTATGCAAGGGCAAAAGGCCTGAGATATCTAAAAATATCCTCAGCAAATGAAACAGCTCGAGAGGTATCACCATGCCAGATCTAAAGCTATACTACAAAGCTATAGTAACAAAGACAGCATGGTACTGGCATAAAGACAGACGGACCAGTGGAACAGAATTGAAAACCCTGCTCTTAGTTCAAGTAACTATAGCTACTTGATCTACCAACAAGACCAGAAATGATAGCTGACTCCCTGAGAAGAGATGAACCACCCATAGCACATCAGCTAGGGCCCAGGTGAAACCACAGAGGAAGCTGCAAATGAGCAAAGGTGCTTCTTCCACAGTGAGCCAGTCAACCTGCACCAGGATGACAGAGACAGACTCTGAGGATATCCAAAACGTTCCAAAGCAGAAATCCAGAAGCTGACAGGAGCTCAACACTCCAGTAGACTTAAACTCCCCCACCATGGCTCAGGGAATTTAGGAATTTAGGAGAAGAGAGGTCAGAAAGAATGTAAAAGCCATGGTGTGTGTGTGGGGAGGGGTCCAGAGGCATTGCTCCCACCCAATGATTGACTGCTGCTCTCACAACTCATAGCCCTCAACCCCATGGTGCACACCAGCAATCCCACCGAGGGGGACAGGAAGGGGGGAAATGGTGGTATCAACACATGACTTGTTCACACAAATTGTCTACTTAATAAATAAAAATAATAAGCAACTCTGTGTAGATAAATTATTTTCAAATGATATTTAACTATGGGGCTGAGGAGATGGCTCAGTGGTTAAAGGTGCTTGCTTGCAAAGCCTGACAGCCTGGGTTCAATTCCCAGCACCCACTTAAAGCCAGATGCACAAATTGTTGTGTGTGTCTGGAGTTTGTTTGCAGTGGCATTTGGCCCTGCTATGCCCATCCCCCCCATTTCTCTCTTTGCTACTAAATAAAAATAAATTTAAATGACATCTAACTACTCACAATGATGAAAATTTAACTCTTGAAACAAAAACTCACACCTTTGAAACAAAAACTCACACCTTTATTCTGTAACCAAGAGATGGAACCATTATTCTTATCTCCATTCTGTAGGTTGATACACCAAGGATATTAATTAATTTACCTAAAATTAGGTATTTGGGACACAGTAGCAAGAAAGAGGATCTCCAGGTCTCAAATTTCTCAAGTTACAAGGCATTGTTATTGATGTTAACATCCCATTGATATTAACAGCAACTAATCTTGCAAGCAGATTATTGAGAACGCAGCTCTCCCATTTCTCATCCCACCCAAGTTTGGTTTATTTCCCTAATGTTCTGATGGACCCTGAAGCCTAAAGACATCACATGATTTTGCCTTAAGCACCCAGCTGATGGTAAAACTCAGACATAAATAGCACCTTGCTCCCCTGAACATCTCATTTGGCTATATCACACTGTGTGGTCTAAGGACCCATTTCTCCAAAGTTTTTGTGCCTTGTTTAAAAATAAGAGACATGGACAATAGAGCTGTTTTTTTTCTTAGCATGATGTGTGCTAATCCTTACCTGCCTCATCTCTTTCACAAGATACTCTGAGCAAACAGGGACCTAGGAAATTTTTAGGAAGTGGCCTAAAATCATGCAGATAGCTAGATGCAAAGACAGGATGCCACTCACCTGTGATGCCAAAGCCCGTCACCATCTTAATTCTTCATCATTGGATTCTGCAGCGAGTTTCAAGTGGAAACAGATCAAGTTCATTCTCAAACTACTTCAAAGGGCATTTCTGATTCAGAACCCTAATATCCTGCTCATGCTAAGTGTACTCCATAAATTGGAAAGAGATGAGAATGAAGTTTTTGTTTTTTTCTACAGCGGGCCAATTCTCTCCTCATCCTAATCTCCCTCCATCCCTCCTTCCTTCTGTATCGGCCTGAGCTGAGGATTAGAATTTAGATAATGCCCGGCAAAAATTCCAGTGCACCACAAAATTTAAGGAGTACCCGAATTCTTGTCTACAAAGTTAAAGAACTAAAATCATAGACAACCAGATATTAAGGTATAGTGGGAGACTTTATTTAAGGGAACATGGCGAGTTACAGAGATCTCCAGCCACCAGTGTGGGGAGAACAGGTGGGAGAGGTTTTAGCAAAATCTATGCTGTTTAACTAAACAGGCAGGAAAGAGAAAGAGAATCAAGGGCTCCCGCCATGAGAAAAAAAGGTTCATGTGGGGAAAATGTTGAGGCTCCCTCACCCCATAGCCTAAGGGCTGAGGGCTGGGGTGAGGGGCCTCACCTGGAAAATGAAAGCCCTCCTTCTAGGAAGCCATGTGGAAGAAGACACTGGGCTTTGTTTTAGGGAAGTTTTTAAAACTTATCCCAGGTAAGTCACAGAGATAGCTGATTGATCTATACCTGACCAATCAGTTTGAGCATCTAGGTTTGAGCTCTGGCTAGAGACACCTCCCACTCAAGAGGGGGGGGTGTCTATGGAGCTTGCCTGAACTGTCACACTTCCCCTCTTTTTTTTTTCTTTCCTAGTTATCATCATTATTGTAATTTGGAAAGAGAACTTCAGTATGTAGTTAAAGCTGGTCTTGACCAGTGAGACAGAAACCAGTGATTTTCGACACAAAGACCCCTAAGCTCACAACCTTAAAGCAGCCTTAATACTCATCCACCATGACTCAGGGAAGTGAGTGGAAGAGGGGGCGGAAAGATTGTGAGAGCCGTGGTGGGGGAGACTGTCCAGAGGCATGGCACCCCTCAGTAACAACACACTTGGGTCAGGAGAACCAGGCTAAGTACTAGGATATCCAGGATCCCTTGCCACAAGGACTAATACAGACAGCCCATGGAGGAGGATATCCAACTGATCAGGGATGGGGAGGGGGGAATTGGGGAATTGGGGATAACAACTCATTGTTTGCCCACTAAATATTGTAACTCATTATGGACAATAAAAAAAATAACTTACTTAAAAAAAATCTGGTCTTGAACTCGTAACCTCTTTGCCTGAGGCTCCCAAGTAGTTGGGATTATAGGTGTGTTGGTCTGCATTTGCCTCCCTGAGAATTTCATCCATGCACTGAAATGACTAGAGCTTTTCAGAGCCATTTTTATATCCATAATCTTACAAACGAAGACAACACATTGGGTGATGGAGCCATCCTCCTGGCCACTGGAGGGCATTGGTGCTGTGGAGTTCTGCCCAGCTATCCCAGATCTGCATGGGCTGCCCTTTGGAGCAGGCAGAAAATGCCCTGTCTCTCTTGGCCTGGGGTGAATCAGAACCTTGCTTATAACATCTTTTCTTGGTGATATGTGCACATGCGTGCTTGGTCAGTGAAAGAGGAGATGGTTCCAGAATGTTTTGCTCCTTTATATGTCATAAGAACTTATTATTGAATATTTGGTGTGAAAAGGGTTTTTTTGTGTTAATCACCTCTGCTTATTAGTAGAGTCATTCGGGGTAGGTTTTTGAAATTCTCTCTTTCATCTGAAAGAATTGAACTCCAGAATGATGAAATAATTAGGGAGAAATGACAAAACCAATCAATGGAAGTTGTTAGTTTTGGACATCATTGGAAAACACAGGTCTTACCTCAAAGTATCAAGAGATACTGAGCCAAACACTAATTTACCCTAGCCTGAGAACACACATTCATGTTCCCTAATGATAGGTTTCCATGTGGATGGGAAAACATGAACAAAATAGTCACAGAACAAAAATCTCAGAAGTCATTTACCTAATTAAGCCATTTACCTAATTTATTGGTACATGACTTCATAGTTGGATCATAGGGAGGTGGAAAAAAATCTCTTGAAGGTGTCAGATGCTATGTGATGACTTGATAGCTTTGAGGTTTGTAGAAGGTGGTGGTCTGCTAAATGATTATCCCAAAGGTTTTATCTGATACTAACAAGGGCCTAAGGTGAGACACAGAGGTAGGCTAAACATGGCTCTTTAGGGGACTAAAGGAAGCCCAAGGTAAATTTGGCTCTTGGTCTGCCACATCCCATTTCTCCACAAAAGTTCTGTAGAATCTCTAACAGATGTATGGATTTTTTTTCTGGAAACCTCAAACGGAGAAATGTAATTTCCTGCTGTAATTGCTACATTGTTTTGCATTGTTTTGGGCAAAGTATGGTCCAGTTCATAAAGAAAACAGGATCCCAGTCAATTCTGGACTGTGTCTCCTCTCTTTTGCTAAATATTTCAAAAATTTAGTCAATAATCATCCACCTGAATAGTGGATCAAAAGACTGGAATCAAGAATAGATGATCCTGGAAATAGTCTTAATGATTATTTTTCACTTAGGCCTTCCGGAAGGATGAATTAGATCCCTGGTATTTCAATCTTTTTAAATCCTCAGGGCTAATGATGGCCCTTGGGAAGGGTCTGTGATTTCCGGATCTACCAGCAGATGGCAGTGTTTCTTTGAACAGTACAAAGACTACCATCCTTTTAAGAGCTATTTGAGGAATGGGTTGTGGTTTCTTCAATATTTTTCACTTAGTTGAAGCAATCTTCTGAGGAAAATATCGTCAAGGGTGTTAAGGATCCCAAGTAAACCCTTCTTATGTCACATGGGGGCTAAGAATGGGCCCCAGAGCCTTGAGCTTGCTAGACAGTCTACCATGGAGCCATACATACCCTAAGCCAAAGAACAAATCTCTCTCCTCTATCTCTGTCTCATCTCCAGCCCAAGCTCCCATTTTTTTTCTTTCTACTCCATATCCCCAAATTCTCTGTCTCACTCACACTCATATTTTTAATGTAAAGATGATTCTTTTTCCCTATGGAGATATTTCTGTGAAGGTATTGGGGAAAGATATTTGAGTACACTAAAGCTAGCTGTTTTTCCGGGCCTGTTTTTATTTTATTTTATTTTATTGTATTGTATTGTAAATCAAACAGACTCTACTTTCTTGGAATTTATTAATCTCACCATGCTAAATGCCAGTCTAAAAAGAATGGTATCTTTTTAAAAAATATTTTATTTATTCATTTTTCAAGCAGAGAGATACAGGGAGAAAGAGAGAGAGAAAGAAAGAGAGAGAGAGAGAGAGATAGCTCACCAGGGTCACCATCTTGTGGGTCTGGCTTATGTGGGTCCTGGGGAATTGAACCAGGGGCCTTAGGCACTGGAGGCAAGTGCCTTAACCGCTGAGCCATCTCTCCAGCCCAAGAATGGCATCTTGAAGAAAGTGAGTCAGTCAGCAAGACAGACAGCTTGCTTTGAGAATCATCAAAGTCACTGGTAAGACTGCTGCTTTTTTAAAATTTATCTCTCAACTAATATTTTATGTGCAAATATTTTCTGGGTTGTGTTCTAGAGCTTTATGAAAGGTGTAAGAAGGCTGAATAATTGATCAGGTTAACCACAGCCTAGGGTTCAAGTTGACATGCATTTGATTTTAGACGCTGGTGTTTAATCTGTGTGGCTTTTATGCTAGTGGCAGCACTAAGTGTGCTCATAACAATTAGATTCTTCCAGCTGAGTGCCTTTTCCTATTTGCCTTCCAGAATGATCTGCTACTTCCCCCCTTAATCTTTGCTTTAGATTAGCCTCATAAAACCACTTGACAGGTATCTTCAAAGACTCACTCCCTGACAAGGGAGGTTATTAGAAGCTTCTCAGTAAGGGAAAATGGCCTGAGAGGGATTAAATAAGAGAAGCACTTTCGGAGTCATTAGATGCTAGACAGGTTAAAATACCAGAAAAATACACGGCAGCCCTCCATTTGGCACTGTTCTCTGGGTTTCTAATATTCTGTGTGGAACGTTGAAGCCCTTCTGAGGCCTGATTAGCAAACAGTTTTCCTTCACTTTGCAAAAGAAAATGCAGTCAATGGTTGACTGGAAGATGGGACTATTTATAATGTCTGCTTTGTATTCAGCGCTCACATAGACGGATGGCAAGAGCCACAGGTTCAAGAAATTTAGACAAGTGAGTAGTTTAGTGTTTCTTAGAACCTCAGCTACTTCCAGGCTAGAGGCTTTGTTCTGTTTTTAAAAATAATATTCTTTCCAAAAAAAATAATAATATTCTTTAAAACCTATTTTTATTTGTTTATTTGCAAGGGGAGAGAGAAAGAAAGAGAGAAAGGAAGAGAATTGGTCTGCCAGCCCCTGCAAAGGAACTCCAGACACAAATGCCACTTTGCACACCTGGTGTTGCGGTCAGCTTTCTTAATTGCTGCGCAGAAAGAACCCAAGCAAAAGTGGCTTGTAGAGGAATGGGTTTATTTGGCTTACGGACTTGAGGGGAGACTCCATTCTGGCAGGGAAAACGACGGCATGAGCAGAGGGCTGGACATCACCTCCGCCACAGCACCGCAAACAGCGGCAGGAAGGTGTGCCAAATACTGGCAAGGGGGAGCTGGCTTAGAACCCCAACAACACAGCTCTAATGAGGTTCTAATTCCTGAATTGCCATCAGCTGAGGATCGATCTATCAGAACACATTCATTTGTTTGTGGGGGACACCTGGATCAAACCATGACACCTGGCTTTATATGGGTACTGAGGAATCATACCCAGGCTGCCAGGCTTTGCAAGCAAGCAGACATTCTTTGGTAGTTTGAGAGCACACACTCAAAGGAAGTTGGAAGGTGGATTTATGTCCCAGCTTCTTAATTTGCTGCCTGAATGACCCTGTCAATATTCCTTAACTTCCGTCACCTCAGCTTCTTGATCTCTTAAATGGGGGTAGTAATACTTGTCAAGTATTTTGCCCTTGTTTCCCTCCTCAAGGACCTGCTTTATAATATGTATATATGGCAGGGCTGGAGATGTAATTCAGTGGGTAGAGAGCTGGTCTACCATGCAGGAAGCCCTATATGTCATTCACAGCACCAGATAACCAGCCTGGAACATATGAAACTCTGTCTCAAAGAAACAGAGCCATGGTGGGGGGAGAATATCCAGTGACATCGCCCCCCTTAGCAACAACACACAAAGGTGGGGGGTCCTGGCTGCCTCGTGTGCTATCCATAACCCCCCACCCCATGGACTGATCCAGTATGTCCACCGAGTAAGATACCCAGTGGACTGGGGACAGGGAGGAGGGGGAAATAGAAATACCAACATAGTCTTTGCTAATACTACGTATCTAATTTTGGACAATAAAGATATCAATTTTTTAAAAAAATATGCCTGTGAGATTAGAGGCTCATGCATCTAATCCCAACACTCAGGAGGAAAGAATGAATGAATTCCTCCATGAATTCAAGGTCAACATGGACTACAGAGTGAGTTATATGGAAGCCGGGCACTAATGACGTCTCTCCATAGTGATGAATCTAAATTGATCTACAAATGCAAGGAACATTGTATCCGTCCACCCCATCAGCGCCCCTGCGCTAACTGAGCCGGTCAGGGAAGGTGGCCCATCCATTTGCTAAGAAATGTGCTCCATAGAGCTACAGAAAATAGATACGGCTTGTGTCATGGTTTGATCCAGGTGCCCCCTACAAACAAATGAATGTGTTCTGATAGATCGATCCTCAGCTGATGGCAGTTTGGGTTTTACAACCTCGATGAAGCTGTGTTGTCAGGGGCGGGCTTATGGGGTTATAAGCCAGCTCCCCCTTGCCAGTATTTGGCACACCTTCCTGCCGCTGTTTGCAGTGCTGTGGCGGAGGTGATGTCCAGCCCTCTGCTCATGCCATCGTTTTCCCTGCCAGGATGGAGTCTCCCCTCGAGTCCTAAGCCAAATAAACCCATTTCTCCACAAGCCGCTTTTGTTTGGGTTCTTTCTGTGCAGCAACTAGAAAGCTGACTGCAACAGCTTGCCTATGCAGTGTCCCCCAAGGAGGCCGCCATGCCATTAACTCAACCTAGAGCAAATCTTTTTCCCTTTGTTTTTCTCAGGTATTTTGTGCAGCAATTTGGTTTCCCTAGAGAAATAGAAGCAGTCGAATGGATGAATATATCTATATCTTATATATTGCAGTGTGTATTATCAAAGAGATATTATGACATTGGCTGAAATAATAAGCACTGGGCAGTCCAGCAATGGCTGTCTGCAGGTTGGTCACTCTGAGAACCCAATAGCTGCTCAGTCTGCGAGTCAGTCTGGTACTGAAGGCCTGGAGGATACCTGCAGAGCTGCTGGTCAATCCATGCTGGAAGAGCAAAGGTGGCAAGGAAGAAGGAGAAACAAGAATGGGAAAGATGCTCTTCCAAGAAGTGAAGGCAGGCAGGCAGGCAACGCTGCTTTTTTCTCATCATTCTTTATACAAAGATTACTTCTGGAAGGGATGCTCTCTCTGGGGCAAGGTTTTCCTCCTTCACTTAATCCTTCCTGAAAATACCCTCTGTCATAGGCAGTCACACTTTGCTGGGATGAATCTCCAAACCAGGCACAATTTGGGGGAGGAAAGTATTTATTGAAGTAACAGACCCAGGGGAAGTTAAGGAAAAAGGCTGGCTCCCTTTTACAGAAGCAAGCAGAGAGAGAAAAACCCACCACCAGCACCTCAAGCAAGCACACTGTAACATGTAATTTATAAAATGCAGAACTGCCAGACCTGGGGTTCCGGCTGCTGTTTTGCATATGGATCCCTAAAATTTTGCATCCAATTTAGAAAGGGTGTCATGACCCTAGGAGGCCAGGCCAAAGTGACACTTCCTCCAGCCAGAAGGCTGAAGACAATTCACAATTATAAATTCTATTGGGGGACATTTATTCAAAACTACCACACCCTCACAGACTCACCCTGGGGTATGTCTCTTAGAAAGAGAGCTGGGACCTAGACCCCGTGCCCAGTCAATGACTTGGTACCTCAATAAGGTATTAGAGTGATCGGGGCAAGCCTGGATAGACCTGTTAACAAAACACAATAGCTGCATCAGCATCCTTTCCCCAAGAATGGCAAGCAACCAGTTAGGTATTGTTAAGTTATGGAGGAATATATTCCACACAGACTTGCTTCCCTGGTCAATACCGGATGATATCATAGAGTCCAGGGCAGGAAAGAGCTCTCTCTGCAACAGCCTATGGAACAAGCATCTTTGATGCAGAGGGTTAACCAAGTTCTGTGGGTATAGAGTTACTTTGGAATAAGTTACCTCAGAGTTTTCCTAATCAACCTTTTCAATACCATTGTTTCTGTTAGCTCCAAAATGGAGTCCACCCACAGCACAGCACCAACAGGAGTTACAGATGAAGCCTGCCTTGTGAAGCCCCTTTTGCTGCGTCTCTGTCTGGCCTAGGGACCTTCCGTCCCCTTGCTGAGAGCTAAGTGACCACCTGGACCTTCCCCCCAACCTGGGAGCACAGGAGACAAATTCCTGGACTTCAGTTTTACTTCCCCTCCTAAACCCAGATCTGACTTTTTTCAGGAGGTTTTTCCTCTCTGCTCAGGGGAGATGGCCCACAGCTCGGTGTTCTGTCTCTGATTAAAGCCTTTTCTTTCAGAGTGGTCTCACGGTGGTCTTGGTCACTCTTAAATCTTACCGTTTCCACTACAAAACATTCATTTTTTTTGCTATTGACTTTAGCAGAGAAAATACAATCTCATCAACGTGGAATTCTCAAGAGTGCTTATGGTCATACTGAGAAATAATCATTATGCCATCTTCTGTTTTCTTCTTCCTTTTGCTGTATCGTTTCCCTTAAGCTAGCATACAAAATGACAGGATTCGTTATGGCATCTTCACGCATACATGACTCTATCCAGGTTTTGACTGGAACACACTGGAATTTTATGGATGACATGCTGCTTCCATTGTGCTGTTAGTTTGAAGCAAAAGAACTCAGCAGAAGTCCTGGGCTTGAGAGGTGACAAGTCGGAACAGGTGACATGATTTGCTGAGGCTGATGGCGACTAGACCAAAAATTGCCCGTTTCTGTCAATCCCCGCATTCTGAAATGAATTCTGCCTGGGGCCGACTGCACCGTGTCCCAGACAGTTCATCCTATCTACAACCCGGGGGCAGATTCGACCTATCCATTTCTCGTCCTTCCTCACAGGAAACCAGTACATGATCGATGAATCACAGAGGGGAATAGGGCTTATCAAGAGGCAGTGGGAGAATGTTCAATTATCTAACTAGACTTACAACCCTACACACATTTGATTATATCATTGCAGCTTCTGTGTCATATTTAATTGAAATTGTGCTTCAATTTGGCACACCTTCCTGCCGCTGTTTGCAGTGCTGTGGCGGAGGTGATGTCCACCCCTCTGCTCATGCCATTGTTTTCCCTGCCAGGATGGAGTCTCCCCTCGAGTCCATAAGCCAAATAAACCCATTCCTCCACAAGCCACTTTTGCTCGGGTTCTTTCTGCACAGCAACTAAGAAGCTGACCGCAACACATACAGACATTGAAAGTGTATTACTGATTTGTATGATGGAAAGAAAATATGTCACTCACATCTGTTTGGGGAGCACAATTAATTGACAGCGACACCTGTCACTACCTATGGATCAGGTCAGGCTGCACTTCCCTCAGCGTCTCTCCACCTGGGAAGCACATGGTGACAGTAGGAGTCCCTACCACTCCAGTGGCCAGGAATTTGCTCTTCTGTGTAACTGGCTTCACGATTCATCGGCTTGACTGAAACTGTACCTCTGTCTTTCCTTCCTCCTTTTTCTGGTATCTGACATATGTTATAATTTGAACTACTTTCTATTTATTCCTGCTTCTTCCCATTCATCCTTCACTATAATAAACCACTTATCCATCTAATCCTACCCTTTGCTGCTCAGAGAACCTGATGTTTGGTTTGCCGACATAGCATTATGATATTTGCATCTACAGTATTTATCTATTAAGCCCTTACCTAATTTGAAGTTTAAGTGTATTATTGTTTATATCCTGTAGTAATCAGCTTCATATTGCTGGGATGAACATCCAGACGAGGCACAGTTTAGGGGAGTAAGGGATTTATTTCAAGCTTACAGATCCAGGAGGAAGTTTTGTCAGTGTTGGAAGAAGCTGCTTCTATAGATTCCAAGCAGAGAGAAACAACCAGTCAATTAAAACCAAAATCAGTCAGTATGAATGGATGGGAGGAAAATGGCAGGGACCCTCCAGAGCTCAGACCTCTCTGCATACTTTGAGCTGGAAATTAGATCCACCCCCAAACACACCCTAGGACATATGTCCTAGAATCCACTTCCCCTCCCCCCAGTGATACCTCCAAACAGGCAGCTGGAGACAAGCTACAAGCTTTAAGAAAAATCCCCAAATCTGTGGGGGATATACATTCAAACAACCATATATCCCTTAATTCAGGTTGACACTGAATCCCCTCCCTATACAAAATTGTAACGGGGTGTGCTGGGGGTTAGAATTTAGATAATGCCCAGCTAAAATTCCAATGCACCCCAAAATTTTAGGAGTACCCCAATTCTTGTCTACAGAGTTAAAGAATTAAAATCATAGACAACAAGATAGTAAGGTATAGTGGGAGACTTTCTTATTTAAGGGAACATGGAGAGTTACAGCGTTCTCCAGCCACCAGTGTGGGAAGAAAGCGTGGAGAGTTTTAGCAAAATCTGTGCTGGTCAGTCAAACAAGCAGACAAAAGAAAGATAACAGAGGGCTCCCATCATAAGAAGGAAAGGTTCATGTGGGAAAGAACCAAGAGCCCCCCCCCCCTCCTAACCACCACAACCTAATGGCTGTGGTGGGGGGGCCTTATCCAAGCTCTGGAATTTCAGAGGTCCTTCTGCTGGCCGGCCATGTGAGGAAGAGAGACAGGATTATCTGTTCAGTGAGTATTTGCTGCCCTAGGTGGGCAGGGAGACAGGTGGTTGGTTCATACCTGACCAATCAGTTTTAGTGCCTAGGTTTTAGCTCTAGCTAGACACCTCCCATTCAAGGGGAGGGTGTCTTTGGAGTGTGCCCAAACTGTCACAAAACTACTGGGAAGTATGACTTTTAAGAGGTGATTGAGTCATAGGATGTCCCTCTCATGAAAGCAATTTTGATCTTATGAAAGGGCTTGAAAGAAGCTGTCCATCTCTGTTCACCCTTCTTTCTCTTCCATGGTGTGAGGACACAGCATTTGTTCCCCAGAGGATGTGATACAAAGTGCCTTTGATCCTGGATTCCTGTCCTTGGGAAATGACTATCCTTTTTGAATTACTCAGTCTAAGTCATGTTGTCATAGCAACACATATGGACAGTGACAGTTCCCTTTATATAGCAAGGTAGAAAACATCCTCTGATTTTGATGATCAGGTAGCTACCAGGACAATTTCTCATTTATGTATTAAATATCTGAAAGACAGCAAATGTCAGATGATCTATTCTTGTTTCTTTTTTTTTTTTTCAATAAAAATTTAACTACTGACTCAACATTAATAGCATCACTCAAGTTTCTACAGCCTCCTCCTAACATTTTGACCTTGGGCTTCCTGACCTCCAGAAGTGTGATGCACTCGTTTCTGACATTTGAAATCACCCTGTGTGTGGCATTTTGAGATAGCAGCTGAATAAAGCAGCATTGACCCTTTATTCAGCTGAAGCCTGGCAGGTTAGAAAGACAGGCTGCTCAGGGATACAGTGTTTTCTTGCCTTGCTTCTTACAGGAAGTCCAAGAAGGCTCCTTAGGGTGAGTTGTCATCGTCTGTTAGAGTTACTCTAACCAATACTTTGCACCTGGTAGTTTAGAAGCATCAGAAATCCAGTTTGTACATTTCTTCCAAGTTCATAGATGGTGACTTCCTGCTGTGTGTGTCCTGATGGAGGGAGGGCCAATTAAACTCCCTTAGACTTCTTTAATAAAGGTCCAAATTCCATTTCCCTCCTGACCTACTTACCTCCCGAAGGCCACATCAAATAATGCCTTCACACTGGGAATTAGGGTTTCACCATATGCATTCTGAAGAGACACAAATATTCAGACCCTCTCTCCTGTCATGACCCACCATGACTTCATAGACACAGAAAAGGTTTTGGATATATGTGGGGGGATGCATGTACGCATATGTGTTCATGTGTGTATAGGTGCACATGGGTGTGCAGGTCAAAGGTCAACTTCAGCTGTCTTCCTCAGTCACTTTCCATCTCTTTTCAGACAAGGTCTCTCACTAAACCTAGAACTCCTGGATTTGGCTAGTTCCAGGGACACTCTAGTTTCCACTGCCCCAGCACTGGGATTAGAGGCATGTGCCACCACACCCGGAGTTCTACATGGCTTCTGGGAAGCTATGTTTGTGCAAAAAGCATTTTACCCACTGAGCCATCTCCCAACCCCAGTATTTTGTTTCCTTAGTGTCTGTGCTAAAGGCTCGCAATGGGAAAACAGATCACTACATTTTAGTTGAAATTCATTTAATTCACCAGCATCCTCTCCCATCTATCACTAACTTGAGAAAATTTGGTGGGACTTTATGTTCACATTATTTCCCTGGATACCACAGTTTCCTTGGTAAAATATTCAGACTTGTGGTTTATGTCATCATTTCCTTTTTCCCACCCTCTACTTAAAAAAAAAAATCTCCTTTAATCTTGGATTAATGTTATACATAAAAGAACCAAACAGTCTCTGTTTACAATCTAGGTGGTGAGAACATAGTCTCCTTTTATTAGTTTTTCAAAGCAGAAGATAAAGAAAATGCTAACTATATAATTAAAGATAAAAATAAAAGAAGACAATGAGATTTGAATTCCTGGGAGATGGGCTCCTGGGAGGCTCTTTATTAAGGTCTTATTTCTGACAGTCACAGATAAGGGATGCAAGTTCTTTTTCCCTCCATTTCTGGGCTGTGGTTTTCAAAAGAGCCTTAAAGTATTTTGAAGGCTGGAGCCCACTGCTCTTAATGTCCAAGGGCAAACTTTTGGTTTTCTTGGTTCCTCCTCTACCACTGGCAAAATTGTGACTTGCTGTTTAATTCTTAAATTCATACAAAAGGTCGTATGTATGAAGAAAATCAACATGAGGCTGGAGGCTTCCTGGATACTCTCCTAAGGCAAAGTTGGGATAGAGATGGAGGAGATGGGATTAGGAGACAGATCAGAATGAAAATGGCTTTAAAAAACCCTTTATACGTATTTATGTCACCAATCCTGATGACATATTTCATTGAGTTCAGTGACAGAAAAATGATTAGTATTATATTTTCCTTTAGAAGAAGTAGCTCTAACAAGATCTAGAACATGCATACAGTTCATTTTCTCTCCTTTTACTTCCAAAAATCCTTTTTCATTTTTGTGAATGTTTATACCAGTGATCCCCATTACCACTTAACATATCAGTTGGAATATAGGGTGTGAGAGGGTAGGCACACTCATGAATCCCTATGCGATTAAATTATTCTAAGGAGATGATGTCCAGGTGTAAGTGATTGCCTAAACTCACAGCCTTTGGCATCAGATAAGGGGCAGTACTAATAACTGTGCTGATATGTCAGACATAAACTATGACTTAAGTGATATAGTTTTCTCTATTCTTGCAATAACCATGAAATATTGGAAATCACAGGTAATCTCACTGTTTCTCTAGGTAAAACTTTGTATATACTCTCTTACTATTCCCCTCAGCAACTCCAGAGACAGATGCAAACACAAAATTAAAACCAGTATTGACTGTATTACTCTTGGAGGAGACGGGGATGAAGATGATGAAAATGATAGTAATAACAGATGACTTCAGGCTTTAGAAAGTCCAGGAATATGCCCCCAGGATTACCCTACAGAACACACAATCATCTCCAGGAATATACCCCCAGGATTACACTACAGAACACATAACCATCTGCCTGCAGATAATACCCTCTTCTATTTATGTCATTTCTTTGCCCACAACCTAAGGTCAGCTCTATGCAGCTTCCATGTCTACACTACTTTCCTATTGTCGCAGGCTTTGAGACCTTACACACTGAGTTGGGATTATTTTTCCATGTGACTCACATACAGTCATCTCATCTTCTCAGAAGAGAAGACATGGATTTCATTTTGTGTTTAGTTGCCTTCTCCAAACACGAAAATCATTCCATTTCTATTTATTGCAGATGCTCCATCTTGAATGCAACAGAGTGGGCTGCATGGAGTGCACCTGAGGGTTGGGTTGTGGAAGAAGGAAAGAAAATGTATCTCTGCACATAGGTAGGCATGAGTTTAGAGGTCACTTACAAATATAGACACACACACACTCACACACACACACACACACTCACTCACTCACGAAAGCATCAAAATAGGTCAGTTTTTTAAAGTTGAAATGTGGTAAACTTGTTTGTTTTGAAACAGGGCCTCATTAGCCCAAGCCTCAAATACACAATCAACCATTTACCATGTAGCTGAAGATAGTCTTGGATCCTCTGATCCTCCTGCCTTACCTGTCAAGTACTGGAATTCCAGGTGTGCACCACCAAGTTAAGCAGTTCCTCTGCATCTAGTGGAAGATGCACTTGGGCCTCTCAGCCTTGGCCTGATGCTCTATCCTAACCTACAGACAACCCCTTCTTGGAAGCACACCCTGTGTGTCCAGCCTTTCCTCCCCCACCTAGACTCTAGCCCAGGAAAACCATACTTCGAATACAGCTTCTACTGAATGCCAGTCATTTGGAAATCACCATGAAGTCAAGAAATTAAAGTGTAGCCATCCCTGAAAGCTGGGACCCATTGTATTGCACATATTTTAATGTGTACAAGCATGAGCACACGCTCCCTATTACACCCAGAGCCTGTGTGCATAGGCACAACTAAGCTATATGCTCAGCTTCCCTTCCCTTCCCTTCCCTTCTCTTCCCTAAAAAAACTAATGAAAAAAAGTGAGATTTGTCAACAAAGAGGAAGTTAGCAGACAGGGTAGATAGCTCAGCTGTTAAAACTGCTTGCTTTAAGGCCTGCTGGTGGAGGTTTGATACAGCACCCATGTAAAGCCTGATGCACAAAGTGAAATATGAAGTGGTTTTTTTTCTGCAGTAGAAAGAGGCCCTGACACACCCATAGTTTCTCTTTTGCTATAAGTAACTGCATAAAAATATTTTTCTGAGAATGCTGAACACACTTTTATATGGAAGAGACCAGCAAGTCAAGAAGTGCTCATCTGTGCAATAGTGGTGCTAAACCTAGGAGGGTAATCAATGGCTTACTGACTGGCTAAGAGATCCACTTGGTGACAAGGAACCCTTAACTGGAACTGGGATCCATGGCAAAATCCTCTGGGGACCAAAAACCCGGTTCCAAAGGGAAATTCCCACTACCAGAGAGCTACAGAGAAGCTACACCCATTAGGAGTTAGCCAAAAGAGCAATGTTTGTCTCATTTAACCTATACTGGCTCACTCTCTGATGGAGATTCTGTCTGTATTTTTCAGAAGACAGTGAGAGAGCCCGAGACAACCCAATTCCACCAAGACATGGGATGATGGCTGACATCCTGGCAGGAGACACCCTGGCCTATCACACAGGGCCCAAATGAAACCTATGAGGAAATGATGAGATAATCAGGAGACCAATCACCACTGCAAGTTTGATAACTTATGAAAGGTCAATGGAGACAGACACCAACTATTCCCAACAAAACACAAAGCAGAAGACCAGAGATACTTTAGATCTCAACAATAAAACAGACTTCAAACTCACCCACCATGACTCAGAGAACTGAGCTTAAAACCTAAACATCATTTTAGTGGCAAATTAACCACTAAGAACAAAGAGAATATTTTAGATATAAAATAAGTAACACATCAAGAGTATTTCCAAAGATTTATTGAAGCAATAACAAGTTGGTCAGATATTGGCTGGAAAAAGCAGTTTTAATGGTATTCAAAAATACTTTTAAAAAGTATTCTAGCACAAGACTTCTTTGAAAACTAGATTATGTTGTAAACCTTTTCTAAACCTCTTAGGTGTGTCGGTTGTTAAGAACTAGAGCTTATTCCTATTTCAAATCTATCTTGCGCTCCTGAAAAACCGCAGAAAGGCACTTGAAAGCTGTTTCTGTAAGATATGGATTTCTTTTTTATTCTTGCTGGTACTACATTCTTGCACTGACTGAGTGCAAGTCTTACTCAAGATCATCATGATGCTGAGAAGTTTCATTGATGACCTGTTAAAAAAGAAAGAAAACTCGTATCAAATGAAATACTCTGCTCAAAGGTTTGCTGTGTTATAAACTGTGGTCAAAGAAAGCCTACTAAACATACATAGTTCATTTTGTACCAGCCAGTTGGAAAGTTGTGCTGTTTCTTCATGGCAAGGGTTATAGCAAAGAGAGAAACAGCTACATAGGCAAGATGCCCTTCACCAACAGACACCATAAATGTCTCATGAAATGTTGGGATGTGCAGCCAGAAAGCCTCATGAAAAGCTGTGTTTGTGAAGAAAGCCATCACAATCCTAAGCAACAAAGCTCAAAAGCAGTTAATTGAAACTAAAATGGCAAATGCAACTTATATTTTTGTGCAAAGTAAAATTTCATAGTTGTAATGAATTGAAACCATTTTTTCCTGGTAACAAGAGACTTACTGATCATATGTCACACCCTCGTGCTATATGAACAGGTTTAGTGTGTTTGAGAAGACCCCACGTCCAAGATCAAAACATCCTGAACAGGTCATTTACTGAAATAGTTTGATGATCTTAATGTAGGAAGGGACTAAGGAAATTTTACTCTAATTTCAAATTAAACACCATAGCAAATCAAATTTTGGTGCAAAGGATGATTGATATCTCACCATCACGTCCAAATACTTAGTTTAAATACTTAGTTACTATGTACTGACGGAATCAGGGCCTATTCTACCAGTAGTAGACTTGTGTCACAAGACCTATCAAATTGCTACCTGTATCTGATATGTATGTTCGCTCACTGACATAAAAAGACATCAGTCCCTATCTAAATGCCTCCCACTTTTATGTTATTGTTCTTTGTTATTAATTTTTCTCACGTTTTGTGTAAAAGATACCAACCTGTCCATCTCTGGTTTCAACGGTCTTAATAAGAAGTGTTCTTTTTGAGTGGGTGTCAACCAGAGGGAGGGAGTCCAGATTAGTTTCTGAACAAAGAAGCAGGTTGAAATGAGTAAAAATGAAGCATTGGTAAAAGAACATTTGATTAAAGCATTATGATTTTTTTTTTGCAATTCTTTAAAGTACTACTTCTAAATGATTTTTTTCAGAGCTGTATAATACTTGGTTAGCTGCTTGCAGATCTCATTGCCAAAACTCTCACCTTTCTGGGCTGTAACCCAGAAAAACATTGTCTTTTCTTCTCCCGTTCTATCTCTTCTCACTATGCTGACTATAATCCTACACATGCTTGCCCAGATACTCCGGGCTTTAGTACTATTTCTCAATAAAAATCTCTTTTGCTTTACTTAAAAAACAAACACACAAACAAAAACACAAAACCCACAGAGTTCCTAATGCCACATTAACCTTACCATTGTAAGATCAGATTTCACAGTGTTCTCCATTGGCCAAAAGGCAACTGGAGTTTACATTTAATTCGTGTCACAGAATGCAAGAGTATACTTGATATTGGCAATTACGACTGTTTGGTTGGGAGTGTTGTTCAGTGGTGTTTGCTTAACATAGGTAAGGCCTTGTATTTTATCCCATCACTACATAAAAAATAAAATATAAACTGGAATCAAAACTAAAATGTGCAATGTTTTATAGAATTTGCTGTTGTATGGCTTTTTTTTCCAAGTCTCATTAAAAAATGAGAGCTTTACCAGAAACAAAATGGTTACAATCTGGTGACATTAAATATTTTTTGTTTTTTACAAAAGGAAATGAAATGGTTTTACCTCTCAGGTTCAGGGAAGAGAAGTTTGGAAGAGGCAGAGAAATCCTATAAAAAGATAAAGAAGAATAGTAAAATTGTCAGCAAATCACTTAAACAAAGGGAACAAATTTACAGACTTCTTGTTTTTGCCAAATAAGGAAATCTGTTCTTGCAACTCTTATGTCAGGGATTTGTTTCAGGAGTATCTACCATGCTTGGTTCTATTAACACATTTAAAATATTCCAAGAATTTTCCTTGCAAGGTAATGAACAAAAGGTATTGTAAAGGAGAAAGGGTGTTGGCTTTTGCAAGGTTGTTGGTTCAAATCCCAGCTCTGCTAATTAATATTAATTATTATTAATTAACAATAATCCCAAGCCGGGTGTGGTGGCGCATGCCTTTAATCCCAGCACTCGGGAGGCAGAGGTAGGAGGATTGTCGTGGGTTTGAGGCTACCCTGAGACTACATAGTGAATTCCAGGTCAGCCTGGACTAGAGCAAGACCCTACCTCGAAAAACCAAAAATAAATAAATAAATAAATAAATAAATAAATAAATAAATAAAATAATAATAATCCCAGCTCTGACTACCATGTTGTTCTTTTTGAACCTGAGATTCCTCCTCTTTAAAGAACAGGAAGGAGGTTCCTTGAAATTATTTAAGGACTGAGATGATATCCATAGGATGAGTGACAGACTAGCTTTTCACTTACACTTCTAAGTGTGTGTTCCCTACCTGCTCTCCTCGCCTTCCAGCAGCTTCCGGTAGGTGGCAATCTCAATGTCAAGAGCCATCTTGACATTCAGCAGGTCTTGGTATTCACGAAGGTGACGGGCCATTTCTTCCTTCATATTCTGAATCTCATCCTGCAGGCGGCCAATAGTGTCTTGGTAGTTAGCAGCTTCAAGGGCAAAGTTCTCTTCCATTTCACGCATCTGGCGCTCCAGGGACTCATTCTGCAGGAAGCGAGAAGGGCTTCTGGTGTGATTTCCCACAAACTCTCAGCTATTCCCAGAACCACTTGCAGACCATGTGTAATAATTTCCTCTAGCAGCAAGTGGCCTCTCGAACCTTGGGTGGAGAATACAATCACACGTCCCATTTTGTCTTGGTTTTGTCTGCTTATTTGTTCTTTTCAGATAGGGTCTTGCTAGATAGCTCATGCAGCCCTTGAACTCATGATTCTCTATCTCCCCAATACTAGGAATATAGGCATGCGCCAGCATACCCAGCTCCAAAATCGATCTTATTAAAAAGCTAAGACTATTCAAAATCCATTGAGTAGTGTTTGAGTCTGTCTTTAGCTTTGGCTTATATCTTTCCATTCACTGCTGAACAATGGAAAGGGACTGAGCTCATTCTTTTCCCCCTTTTACAGCTGGGTGGTACTCACAGTTCCTTTAAGCGCATCCACTTCGCAGGTGAGGGACTGCACCTGTCTGCGGAACTCATTGGACTCCTGCTTGGCCTGGCGCAGGGCATCATTGTTGCGGTTAGCAGCCTCGGAGAGGTCAGCAAACTGTCAGGGAAAAATCAGGCATGGAGGTCATCCACATCCAATTCTTCTCATGCTTCAAACAGCATTCACTCTACTGTGCTTTCGTAAGAATGGGAGAGGTCAAGGGCATGGTGTTAGGGATTTCTTTGAAGCAGGGTACAAGGCACTGAGTGGAAAGGGAACCCCACTATACTAAAGGGGGCACTGGGAGTGGTGGGCAGAGTGTTATAGTCATATGTGAACAAGTGACACCAGTGTTTGCATGGATAGTTGAGGACTCAAGACTAAGTCTGCTGTTTTCAGATCAAGGTGTTTCCCTTTGCTGGGGCGGCCTGAGCTCATTCATACCTTGGACTTGTACCATTCCTCTGCTTCCTGCAGGTTCTTGGCAGCCACACTTTCATACTGCTGGCGGACATCACGCAGGGCAGCCGTGAGGTCGGGCTTGGAAACGTCCACATCGATCTGGACATGCTGTTCCTGAATCTGAGCCTGAAGCTCCTGGATTTCCTGGAAGATGAGACAGAGGTCAGAGGTCCGCAGTATGGGGACCACTTAACCTCATTCATTTGCAGATGGTTTCTAAACTTACCTCATCGTGTATTTTCTTCAAAAAGGCAATCTCTTCTTGCAAGGATTCCACTTTACGCTCAAGATCAAGACGGGCCAGAGAAGCATTGTCAACATCCTATTTTGAAAAGAGAAAGAGGGTATGGAGGATGCTGAAGTCTGTGTGTTTAATCTCATTTATTCTCCTAAACGTAACCATATGAGTCCAGTCTCTACTACAGAAAAGCTGCTGACAAAGTAGGTGACCCTCGAATAAATTTCAAATCATCGAATGAAGTATGACAGTTATTATTTCTTAACTCAAAATCTGGATCGAGAGCCATTCTGTTGCTAAGGAAACTCACAGAAAAGGCAAAAATGAATGCTTACATGCCAACGTGGCGAAGGGCATTCAATTATAATTGAACCCATGTATTTAACCAATAAAGTTTCATCATTGATTTTCAAACCTGAAAACCAATGTACAACATTTTAGAGATATCTTGGGGGATTTCACAACTTCATGTATGCATGAACACACGGAGCATATGGGTCGGGGCCTCAGGGGTTCCAGCACACTTGGAGGCTCTGCTACCTCCTCTGAGACTGTCTTTTGACACTCCCTAGGGATCCAAGGCAAGTACCTAGCTGTCTGGCATCCAGGGTCCAAGGCTAAGCTTACATGAAGTAGCAATTCAGTTATCAAATTCAAGACATACATATCAGACAAAAGAAACCAGGGAAGCCGGGCGTGGTGGTGCTCGCCTTTAATCCCAGCACTGGGGAGGCAGAGGTAGGAGGATCACTATGAGTTCAAGGCCACCCTGAGACTACATAGTGAATTCCAGGTCAGTCTGGGCTAGAGTGAGACCCTACCTCGAAAAACCAAAAAGAAAAAAGAAAAAGAAAAAAGAAACAAGAAAGAAAGAATGAAAGAAAGAAAACAGGGAATTCTGAACTATATTTGTTTTGCCTTCTCTATGACTTTGCCTCTGAATGTCCACAGCAACCCCCTCATCCTTCAGGGCATGTCTGCCTGTCTGTCTCGTCTGTCACTCCGTCAGTTCAGTTATGCTGCTTGTTTTAGAATGACTGGTCAAAACACACAGAATGAAACAGATGTAGAGTTACACATTCCAAACCAGAATGTGCAATCTTTAATTTCCCTTCAAAGGAATATTATGAAGGGGTTTATATTTCTGATCTTGTGAGCACTGATATTTGCTGTATACTTTATATCCTTTCAGTTGTAAAATGTTGAGATATTCTTATCATCTTCAAAGAAAAACAATAAATAATAAAAATATAATAACAGGGTAGGCATTTTTTTTTGTTTTTTCACATTTTTTTTTTGTTTTTTCAGGGTGGCCTTGACCTCACATGATCCTCCTACCACTGCCTCCCTAGTGCTGGGATTAGAGGCATATGCCACCACACCCAGCTGCTGGAAAATTCATTTTTGCTTGCTATTAATCCCTAAGAGGATAAAAATGACATTTGACTAGCCTCTTTTGGGAAGTTCAGAGTAGGGGCCAGGTGTGGCGGTGCATGCATTTATATGGAACTGTTTTATATTAATCTGATTTGTATTAACTCACTCCTCTATATTGCAAGAACAGTGGTCAATGATAATACTATGCTGGGCATCTTCCTGTTTTGGGGTCATAATTTAAAGTTGACAATCCTTTATCTCCACCTACCTTTGTAACAAAGACACCCTTTACACAAAAGTCCATTCTTTGGCGTTGGATTTACTTATTCACTTATTTATTTTACTAGGAAATATAAAAATCCAGTGAAAAAACGCTTTTCAAAATGTGGGGAATGGCTGTAGTTTTAGGGCCAGGTATTAGATAACGGATTATTAGCAAATACTCGTGTCCAATTAGAGCAGCGCTTACATCATTACATATGCAATAAGAATGCAGCCTGTTGCAAAGCTACTCTGACAGCACAAAGACTTCTATTATTTCTGTCCAGAGCCACCGCACTTGCCAGACCGCCTATCTACATTCCATTGCGAAGCCTGTGGAAACCGCTAATACCCTCCCAGCGGCAGGGCAGATGGTTCCTTTTCATCCTCATCGGATCACAAAATAGTTGTGCATGGAAATACTTCTAGATCAACTTTTGTGCCACAAAAGGACTTCCAGGAAAGAAAAGAAACCTGGATTGGTTCCCAATATAGTTTCTTACCCTCTCATATTTGACATTTCAAACTTCAGGATGGAACTGTGCTTTTGCGAATCAGATTGTGCTGAGCACAATCTGAATCAAACTGTAGCTATCCCAAGTCATCAGTGTGTTTCAAAAATTATTTTTTTAATGTTTCTGGGGGAAGAAAAAAAATCTGAGGAAAAAGCAAACTGTTCAAACAGAACATGAAGATTTTCAACTTTTGCTGTGTGGACTTTCATCCACTAGGAGGCTTTGTTCACAAACGTGAAGTTTTGCGCCTTGTAAACTTGGGTGAAGAAACTAAGAATGGCGAGTGGCGTCTACAAACCTGTCTGAAGGACTGCAGGGTGCTCTCGGCTTCCTCTCTCTGAAGCATCTCCTCCTGCAATCTGAAGCAGATGCACATTAACCAAAGGGGAACCGGGAACGCGCCAGGGGCGGCCACACCCAACCACCGGGTCGCCTCGCCTAGCCAGGACCCCGCGCCATCTCCACCTGCGCCCTGGGCGCGTCTGGGAGGGAGCAAGGCCATCGGTCATCATCCCTAGACCTGCATGGCGACCCCTCCCCTTCGTTCCCGGTCCTGGACAAGCCCGTTATGTCATCCCTTTGTCTCCTCCCGTCTGTGAAGGGACCGGGCAACTTTCTGAAAGTTTAGGGGAATCGCCTGATCGTGTCCAGGAATCTGAAGTGCAGACGGCCCAGCTGTCCAGAGAAGTGAGTAACGGAGTTTGGGTCATGGGTGGGGCCAGAGGGGAAATGCTAACTTCTGGGTGGAGCTGTTCCCCGGCGGTCCCCAAGACAGCCACCGCCCCGGCCACATCCCCAAGGGCGTGGCAGCCCCTGCCTGGGTCCCGATCTCTCTCTCTCTCTCTCTCTCTCTCTCTCTCTCTCTCTCTCTCTCTCTCTCTGTCTCTCTCTCTCTGTCTCTCGCCCTCGCCCTCGCCCCGGGTCCCACGCCTCCCTACTTCTCTCGGAGGCGCATGATGTCCTCGCCCAAGTTGTCCCTCTCCACCTCGACGCGGGCCTTGTCGTTGGTGAGCTGGTCCACCTGCCGGCGCAGCTCGCGCATCTCCTCCTCGTACAGGTCCCCCAGGCGCGACTTGCCCTGGCCCTTGAGCTGCTCGAGCTCGGCCAGCAGGATCTTGTTCTGCTGCTCCAGAAAGCGCACCTTGTCGATGTAGTTGGCGAAGCGATCGTTGAGCTCCTGCAGCTCCACCTTCTCGTTGGTGCGCGTGTTCTTGAACTCGGTGTTGATGGCGTCGGCCAGCGAGAAGTCCACCGAGTCCTGCAGCAGCCGCACGCCCGGCACGCTGCTCCGCAGGCGCATCGCCGACGACCTGGTCACATAGGCGCCTCCGGGGGACGAGGAGTAGAGGCTGCGGGCGGTGCTGGGGCGCATGGCGCTGCCCAGGCTGTAGGAGCGGGTGGACGTGGTCACGTAGCTTCGGCTGGAGCTCGGCCGGCTCGAGGTGCCCGGGCCCCCGAACATCCTTCGGTAGGACGAGGAGGACACAGACCTGGTGGACATGGCTGCGGAGGGCGGCTTGGAGCTGAGCGAGGGCGTCGGGGGTCCCAGGAGCGGGAGTGGCAGAGGACGAGACCCCGCCAAAGGCCCTGCTTTTATAACCACGTTGGGAAAGAGGGTCCCCTCCCACTGCCAAGTTAGCCACGGAGCGCGCCAGCCAATGGGGACCCGGCCAGAAATGGGGAAGGAGGGCGGGGTCTCAGGGCGGGGGCGCCCTGGAACCTTCCTCTTCCGCGGCTGAAGGCCAAGCACGGTCCCGTTACTTCTTGGGCTGGGCTGCTAGTCTCGGGGGGGCTAGGATCACTCTGGGGTGCTGAGAACGTCTGGGGCCTGGGATGGGACCGGGCGAGCTGGGGAAAGAGGAGCGAAGTGGTCCCTGGCACCTCTCCAAGGGGGCGTGGGAAGAGGGCGTGGCTCGGGGCTGCGCTCTGTGGGTGGGTGGGTGGGTGGGTGGATGGGTGGGGAGACCCGCCCGCTGAGAGCAGGAAGAGGGGGAGCGAGGGTCCAGCGGATCGAGAGAGCCAGGGAACAAAGAGGGCCAGGGATTGCAGCACAGGATAGGGGCGCACACAGTCCAGGACACAGGGACCCGGTGCCTCCACTTCCAGAAAGGCGATGGACCTGCATACTGAGGTCCCAGGAGCTAACGGGCTCGGTCCTTAGTCAGATGGCTCGAGGAAAGCCCCAGGGACAGGGGTGGGGTCGCTGAGTCACTGACTGTGACTCACAGCACCCTGAGGTTGAGGTTTCCTAGCGGTTTAGGGAAAACCGTTAGTCGGGATTGACTCCAGACACCGTGGGTTCCGGGCGCATTGTCCCAAGCTTTTTATATTTTAACCAACTTTGATCGTGGCCGCTCTTTCAGAGTGTGCAGTCCAGCCAAGGGGAGACAAAAGCGCCCCTGAGTTGTTAAGGACTTGCCAAAGCCTGGCTTTGTTCCAGTGCCTGGACTTCTTAGCAAGAAACTTTTGCAAACCCTGGAAAGCCGCCAAACCGGTCCCCCATTGGAGAGCGCACTGGGGAGGTCTTTCTGGAGACCTTCCCTCCAGCCCCTCGTCGCTCACTGGGGTCTCTTCTGGCTCTTCCTTCTCTCATCTGGAGCCACACCCGGGTTTAGCGCAGCAGAAAGTTGTGGGTGAAAGAGGAAACGGCCTGTTATAGTTTCAAAATCGGGCCCTCTGATCACTGGGTTTTTCTGCTAGTGGAAGTCATTAAAAGTATAATCCGAGCCAATTAAAGAATTCATTAGGTGTTTTTGAAAGTCCCAGTTGATGAATGAGATCAAGTGAATGGCTGTTATAGAACTCAAATGATAATTGTTTGGAGTAAACAGATTTAAGTTCGTTTCTGGTGTCTTATCTGGGCAATGTTGCAGGTTCTATTTGCCACCGGATTTCGTGAATCAGTCTTGGACTGCTGGAGATACAATTGTCCACAGAGCAAAATGCTTGGGGTCGTGACACAGGGTGTTCAGAAACAACAGGTCACCTTCCTATGGAAAACACTCAGCTCCAGGGCGATTGTTTCAAGGGTAGCAACCAGACAGGCGTGTGTGATGCCCACGGAGACAGAGCAGGAAAAGCAATCTGCCCCCTGTGATTGAGCAGCGACAGAAAAATCACAGTGGTTTTTCTTTTTTTGGGGGGGAGACTATTTAGACTTCTAGTACTGAAAGAATTGCAAAAGCCCAGAGAAACACATTCCATGGTGCCTAGATATGGAAACTTTCTTTGTGGAGGGGCAGAGAGTCCTGGAGATTACCTGGCAGTTAAGAAAAATAGCTTAGAGGCACAAGAACGATTTATGCTGGCTTCTCTGTCCAAGTCTCTTTTAGGCAAGTTTTTGTTTACTTCATCTCAGTTAGTTCAGGGCTGCAGGGACCTCTGGGGCCCAGCTCTGCCCTGTGGCTTACTTCACTCTCTCTTTCACTGGGAAGATGTGGGTCTTTCCCAGAGCATTCCTGGGGCTGGCCTGTGCCTCACGTTACCACCCTCAGTACTGAGAGCTCTTTATTCAAGCAAATGTCACCATTGTTGGTTTGCCTGGGGCCATTAGGATGAGAAAAGTGATTTCCCCATGGGGAGGAGGAAGGGTGGTTCTCATCCTACAGGGAATGCTGATCCCAGAGCAGTGCAGAGGTCTCTTGTTGATTGACTCACTACAGAAAATGAGGACAAGGTTCAAGTGTGGTGGAGCAGTTTGTCAGTGTGAACACCCACGACAAATTCCTTGGGGGTTTTGATGACGTTTTGTGTGATAGGCTCTGGCCATCCTTGTTATACAAGGAGCGACTGTCTTCCTGAGTCTGTTCCCTGCTGTTGTCTCAGGGACATGGATGGGATTTTGCTACAGCTTGATGTTCATTGAGGTCTATGAGATAGGTAAAATCATATAAAAGTGTGCACAAATGTTTGTGTATGCACACATGTGCAGCATCCGATGCTGCCATAGTTTGCAGAGTGCAGAGAAAATAAAAGCTAAGCTGCAAAAATATTTTTAATCATTTATGGAGGTTGCAGGAGACTTGGGAAATGCTTTGCCTATTGGATGATGTTCTGAATGAACACTCAAGGATTTAAAGATTCCCCCTGATCTCTGTGCTATGTGATTAGTTACCTTTGGAAAGTGAACTGCATGCAGACCTAGCTTTCTCAGTTTTCACATTGATTTTTTGATTGCTAAGAAAGCCTATCTCAGTAGTATTTTAAATGTTGGCCTGTGTAGGATGAAAGTTCGTGCATAAATAAGTACACAGTCAGTCACGTGATCTGTTTTCTGGATAGTAACACTACCACATCTAAAGTACCAACAGTGATTCTGGAATTTGCAAGCTGTGGTGATGTCAGTTGAATTGGGTGACTTGAAGTGACAGACCAGCCAGCCATGTGGACAGGAGCTTAGTGGCCTATGGAGGCTTTGGGAAAGCTGCCTAAGTGAAGGTCATATCAAGAGGACATCAGAAAACAGGTCTTTTCTGTATGAATGTCAGAAGACAAGGAGAGAAGAGGGTGAAACTGTCACTATATTTTCTTTTATCCCTATAAATATGCATAATTTTCCATGTATAAACTAGAATATATTTCACAAGAGGCTAAAAAGCATGGCAAAACTTAAGAGGAAGCAGGCGATAAAGATAAAACATAATTTAGATGCTTTACCTTTAATGCCTACTGGATGCATATATTTAATCTTGCTTAATGTCACATCACCCTTTAAGGTACACTTGACTGTCCGTTCATAAATATAGTATCTAAAATTAAAGTTAACAATTTTCTCCTGGATGCCTAAACCGGTGGAGAAGGTAAGGGGCAAGAATTTGAATCAAATCCTCTCTGACTTCAAATGCGTTTGTCTTTTCTGTCTGCCCTCATGGTGATATTTTGTAAAGCGATGCAGTTCACGAGTTACACTTAGCTATTTGCTTTGTTCTAGAAGCTAAGCAGACAGGATAAGTAGCAGAGATCTTGCTGCTAAGGAGCAGGTGCCTACAGGAATTTCGGCAGAGGCACGGAACATGTACTATGTTCCCTAAGTGATGAAGGAATGCTTCCTAATAGATAAGGAGGGGGATTTGCTTGCACTCTGGACCCATGCTTTCTTTCATTCAGGAGTTAAACGTTTCCACCCAGACTCTGTTCCGTCTCTTCAGAGCACTCCAACCACAACCAGACCTGGCTCTCATGCACTAAAACCCACCAACCACAGCAGCTTCTTCCCCGACTTCAGCATTTGAGAAACAATGACAAGAAACGAGACTGGAAACTTTCACCCCTTCCACTTCCTGCTGCACCTCTTGGATCCAAAGTGTATCAAGTCCCATTGACGCCTGTCACCATCCATGTGCTGTGTTGCTGTCACTGAAGTTCAAGTTCTTTCATACTTCATTCATGAATAGGCAGCTGGTCTCACCTTCTTCCAACCTTTCCTTTCTCTTCTCCACTCATTTGTCTTTGAGCTATAGCCACATTTCCTTAGAGATTTCATTCTTAAAACTCCCAGATGATCTAAAGAGAACTCTCATCTCTTCGCTGGGATGTGAACTCCATGAAAGGGGGGGGGGGTGTTTCCCTCTTGTTCTATCTCCAGTGGCTGGAGAAGAATTACACATGTTTATTGAAGAGGGCAGGGAGTGAGGATAGTGTTCAGTAGTGTGCATTATTGTGTTAGTCACTTTAAGAAAAATTTGCGTAAGTGTGTAAATGGGCATGACAGGGTCTCTTGCCATTGATTTACATGGGTGACTGGGGAATTGAATTCAGGCCAGCTTTACAAGTGAGTGCCTTTAGCCACTGAGCCATCCCTGCTAATCACCTTTGATGTGATTATATCTAATCTTTATCGTGAGTTATGATCTAAAACTTTTACTTATTTAAAATATATTTATTGAAATTTTAGCAGCACCAGACATTCCAGTGTACACCATGGAGGAAGACAAGCATTGCTCATGCTTCTTAGAACATTAAATTGAATCTGTGTGAGAGCCTATATGATAAAGAGGAAGAAGAGCTCAGATAAAAGAACCAAAAAATGAAAGCTGTGATGAACATCATAATGGACTGTGGTGGTTTGATTCAGGGTCCCCCATAAATGAACAGGTTCTAAATGCTTGATCCCCAGCTGCTGGCAATTTTGGAATTGGAAACTTTTTGGAAGTGTGTTGTTGGGAGAAGACTAATGGGTGTTATAGCCAGCTTCCTGCCACCATGGGGTTTCTCTTCAAGTCTTATAAACCCTGTTCTCCCACAAGCTGCTGTTGGACAGGTGATTTCTACCAGCAATGAGAAGTTGACTACAACATTAAAATTGGTACTGAGAAGTCGGTTCATTATTCCTAGAAACCTGCTTTTGTGTCTTTGACCTTTTGGAACTGATTTGCAGGACGAATGTGGATGGATTTGAAATGTTTGCCTAAGAAACACCTTGCAGTGTTGTAAGTACAGCTTGATGGACCATTTTTATTTTTGACAGAGTTGAAAGACCTGAATGCAATAAAAACTATGGACTGTGAAGTTTCGCTTGGGAGAAGAAAGAACTTAGGACTGGTCTAGAAGCAGTTTATGTGAGAGGCTTGCTGCCTCCTACCTACATGTATGCTGAGAACTTGTCCAGGATTGCTTTGCTTGGAAATGTACTGGTGTGAGCAGATGGAGATGGCACAGAAAGAAGGAAATCTTTGGGCAGAATCTGCTGCTCATGTTTGAGAGATTACAACCATTGAGATTGGGCCAGGTGATCTGCATTGGGACAGCAGGAAGAATGCGGACTCTAAAATAAGGGGACTGAATGCTGAAGAAGTGTCCTGCAATTCAAAGTCTGCTTTATTCACTCAACCCTGGATTAACAATTCGGTAGCTAAACTGGTACTATGGCATATAACAAATGCAGTAAAGAGAGGGCCATTGAATTTTCAACATAGTTTTGCTTTTTTTTTTTTTTTTTTTGGAAATGGCCATGGGCAGTGTGAAGCAGGCATGTTGGATTAGCTTTGTGGAGACCCAATGGAGATGCCAGGACAATGGGATGACTGCCAAGGAGAGCTGCCAACAATGGATGGAGCTTTCCAGGACTGTGAGTAGCCTAGCTAGAGGGGTGGAATTGGAACTCTAGAGATTCATCACAGGTTACAATTACTGGACTTGGAGAATGGTTGTCAGACTTGGAGCTACAGAGTTTGATGTAGCTCTATTTGTTTTCAATCTTGCGTTGGTTCAATCTTTCCTTGGTATGTTCTATGTTATCTTTAGCACTCTGAATATTTATTCTGTGCCATTATGGATTTTTTTGGGTATTTGGCTCAGTTAAAAGAATTTGGACTATAGAGATGTTTGAACATCTTTGGGATTGATAAAAGTTATGAGGACTTTTAAGGCTGGACTGAATGCATTGCATTTTACATCATGTATGGATATCTGTTTATGGGGGCCAGGGTTGGAATGTGGTGGTGTGATTCAGGTGTCCCCCATAAAGTTATGTGTTCTGAATGCTTGATCCTCAGCTGAGGACAATTTTGGAATTGGCACCTTGTAGGAGGTGTGTTGTTAGGGCAGGTTTATGAGTGTTATAGCCAGCTTCCCTATGCCAGTGTTTGCCACAATCTCTTGTTGCTGTGTCCACCTGATGTTGGCCAGAAGGTGATGTCCATCCTCTGGTAATGCCATGTTTTCCCCTGCCATGGTGGAGCTTCTCCTTAAGTCTGTAAGCCAAGAGAAACCCTTTTTTCCATCAGCTGCTTTTGGTCAGATTCTTTGTGCAGCAACAAGAAGCTGATTGCAACATGCACACTGATAAAAGAGGGAATTTGTTTTCTCCACTGCTTGTCATACTTTGTAGATTATTCAAGTCAGTCATAAAGTTTTCATGCCTCCAGGGAAGAATTAAGAACTACACAAGATGCACAGCATAGTAGCTCACGTCTGTAATCCCAGCACCTGGGAGGTGAAGGCAGGAGGATTAGAAGTTCAAGTTAATTTTCAGTTACACAGTGAGTTTGAGAACAACCTAAGCTAGGTGAGATACTTCTATATCATCAACAACAATGGCAGGAAACACACGCAAAACTGAATGCATGATAAAATGTGATAAATGAAGTGTTGGAGGCTTTAGATTAAGATATATTTTCAATTTAAGGGAGATAAGACAATGTGTTAATAAGGATGGTAATTGAAGAATGGTATATGATTTTTATAGTTTATCATGGTAGATAAAGGCTGTCCTGAGATCAAACTATATAAGCAAAAATTGCAAGTGTTGGGAGGTGAGGTGGTGGGAGGTCTTTGAAGGAATAATGAAAATTTTAGGGCTACTGGATTGTAAAGCAATTGCAGGTGAAAAAGAAAATTGACAGATAAGATAAAACTGGAGCATGTATTGGAGGGCCAAATGCCAGGGGAAAGAGTTGATAATTAATTTAGTAAGCAGTGGGAATTCACTTGATTCCTGAGAAGAAAGACATACTTGCGGTTGTATTCTAGCATGCTGTGGATGATTATTCAGGAAACTGCTTTAAGGGCTGCTCGTGGCAAATCAAGGGACTGGAGAAGGAAAGTGGAGATGGTTCTCAGAGGAAGGATAAGCAGCATTAAAAGGTCTCGAAGCTTTCTGTATATGGTTATTAAAAGACTAAGTGCAGGGCTGGAGAGATGGCTCAGCGGTTAAGGCACTTGCCTCCAGTGCCTAAGGCCTTGGGTTCAATTCCCCAGGACCCACATAAGCCAGAGGTGGTGGCCCTGGTGCGCTCTCTCTCTCTCTCTCTCTCTCTCTCTCTCTCTCTCTCTCTCTCTCTGCTTGAAAATGAATAAATAAATTAAAAAAAAGACTAAGTGCATTCTAGGCAGAACTATTTAGGTTGCAAATTAATTTAAGCTGAAATATTAATTGAGATCACAAGCTGGCAGTATTTTTCCTACTGTAGTCATATAAATTAAAAACCTTATAAAGGTAAGGTTTAACTGGACCATGTTATTTTTTATTCTATGCAATTTCTAACCTGTACCTTTACAGAACATTTTATGTTAATTGTCTTACACTGTTCTTTAACTGTTTTGAGTGTGCTGGTTTGGTTTCCACAGATAGTATAAAATCAGAGGCATCTTCAGTTGTGTTTTTTTTTTTTCTGAAACTGTTCGTAAGTGATTAGAAAAAAAATTAGAAATACTTTCTGGGTTATGTCTTTGAACTTGGAAGGAGAGAAAAGCAGATAGTAGTCTTCTTCAGCACCACACGTAAATACAACTACAAGATAATGTAATATTCAAACCACAATAAAGGAAGAAGGTGGTATGAACATGTGCAGGAGGAAGAAAATTTATTAATTAACACAAAAAGGGGGCTGCAGAGATAGCTCAGCGATTAAAGCACTTTCCTGTAAATCCTAAATGACCCGGGTTCAATTCCCCCATAACCATGTAAAGTCAGATGCACAGTGGCACATGTATCTGGAGGTCATTTGTAGCAGCTGGAGGCCTTGGCACTCCCATTCTCCCTGTCTCTTCTCTTCATCTACCTCTCCCTCTCTCTCTGCTTGCAAATAAAAATAAATAAATAAATACAATGGTTTTGAAAGCATACAAAGGGAAAACCTAGTGCCACAAAATTTCAACCAATGTTACAAAAAATAGTGAAGCTAGATTTTCAGAATTTACTAATTTAGTGCTTTTAAAGAAGCACACCCAGTTACAGAAATGACACATCATCTGAAGGAGCCCCAAATGAAATCATCACAGTATAGTCCTTCCCCCAGACTACAGGTTGACGAGCAGGCATTGCCTCATGTCATGTTCTGCTCTTCCAACCAACTTTTAAAGATTGGGAGGAAAGCCAGCTCACTGCCAGGATATTTGCCAGGGACATTGGCATCCTGGGAAATCGCACACCTCAAGGAGCTCATGCAGTTCCCAAGTGGTAGGAGTTTTTTTATTTTTTATTTTTCCTGGAAATATTTAGGTAAGGGATAAATAATAATACCAGCTTTGTGTTGTAGCATAGTCTTCTTTTACAGAATCGAAAACATTAAAAATAATTTCCGATGTCTCTTTATGGAAGCATGTGAAGTTGGAAAGGGAACATCAATCATCCATAAACTATTTCTTGAATATTTGGGAAGAATAAAAAAGAATTCCTTCTCATCTATCTAACAATGATTAATGAATAGACCAGTGTTTCTGAAAAAGTGGACAGTTGGGAGATTCTTTAATTGGGATATATCACGTTTAAAAACAAATGAAATAATTTTCTTTAGAATACTGATTATTGCAATTTTTGGTGAATATATTTGATAAAATCAGAAAATGGCATTTTGATAAGACCATACAAGGCAAAGATTTATGAAATTCATTAAAAGTACAGAAAGATAACGGGAAATAGAATGTTCTGGGTTAATGTTCGATTGTCGAATAAAGGAGTTGGTATTCCTTTCCATAATTCTACTGTGATTACTTCTAAATTACTGAGTAAGGTTTTATATTTCTAATTAGCAAAATTCTAGAAATGATGCTTTCTACTATAATACATACGAATATGTAGAATAAAGACCAAAAAAATCTCAGAACTTGACCTTATTATAGATTAAAAATAGAAATTACTCAAAAATCTGATATGATTTACTCATGTGTTTTTTCTAGAACTTTAGAAGGTTAGATATGTGTGAGACACTGAGGAGATGTTTTCAGGTTGTCATCAAAGCCATTTTTTTTTTTTACCAACTCTGAGCTGATTTTTAAGTCCTTGATTCACTCCAGCAAGAAGAAAGAACCAGGCATGTTTTGATATCATTACTGGATCTGGAGAATGGCCGAGTACAATGCTGTTGTAGTCAGCCACACGCCACTGGGATGAATCTTCAAACCAGGCACAATTTAGGGGAGGAAAGTATTTATTAAAACTACAGATTGAGGGGAAGTTCCATAACAGCGAAAGAGGCTGGCCCTCTTTCACAGGTCTGAGCAGAGAGAAAAACCCATCACCTACACCATACATACAGACCAGAAAACAGGCAGGAGGGCCAAAGAGAATTTCTTCTCCTTTGTATAGGCTTAGGGTGGGGTCTTACAACCCTTCCCCAGACTTAATGGCTTCCTGAGTCTCAGGAATTTCCTTCCAACATGGCCCACACAGAAAAGGATGTTTACTTCCAGCTTCTTTGAGCTTCTTTACATCCTGCCCCCTACTGAGGGACTGCCTTTCCATAAACATCCTCAGAGACCTACCCAAGATAATTAAAAAGATCAAGTTGACAACAAAACCTAACCATCACAAATGCCAATCCTAATGATTACTGACATCTATTGAGTGTCTACTCTGTGATTGATATTTTAAATTTTTTTCAATTGATTTATTTGAGAGAAAGAGGGAGTGGA
Organism: Zapus hudsonius; assembly: GCA_004024765.1. NCBI lineage: Eukaryota > Metazoa > Chordata > Mammalia > Rodentia > Dipodidae > Zapus > Zapus hudsonius. Next base: position 40,779 of record PVHP010012180.1, read on the forward strand.
AGGCAGACAGAGAGAGCAAGAGAATGGGTATCCCAGAGATTCCAGCCACTGCAAACAAATTCCAGATGCATGCGCCATCTTGTGCATCTAGTTTCACGAGGGCACCGGGGAATTGAACTCCTGTCCTTCTGCTTTGCAGCAAATGTCTTAACCGCTAAGCCATCTCTCCAGCCCTGTGACTGATATTTTGCATGTCATGTGACTCCTTATTCAATCACAACTGCTCTATTTAACATAGGAAGAAAAGGAGGCGTGGATGATTTAGGCTACTTTCTTAAGCTTACCCAACCAGAAAGTGGTAGAACTGGGATTTGAACCCAGAGCTTCTAGCTCTAGGTTCCAAAATTTAAATCTCACTGCCTATGATAGCTCCCATGCTGTGTTAACTTTGGACTACTATGAGTGATTCCCCAAGTCATTCTGGCGTTCTTGCCATGTTTTCTGTCCCTGCTTTTCTCATTTTGTTCTGATGGAGCATCAGGACTCTGCTGACTCAGAGAATACGGTGCCCTTAAGAATCATCATGGCATTTACAGACACTTTAAGGAATTTTCAGTGTAAATTCCATTTTTTAACTCTGACTCAACCCATCAGAATGAGTTGATAGCTATGACATTTGAGTCCTGAATACAATTAAATGAAGAAAAATGGTCGGATGTGGTGGCACAAGCCTTTAATCCCAGCACTCTGGAGGTCTAGGTAGTAGTAGCACTGTGAGTTCAAGGCCAGCCTGAGACTACATAGTGAATTCCAGGTCAGCCTGGGCTAGAGCAAGACCTTACCTTAAAAAACCAACCCCCCCAAAAAAAAATGTTTGCACATATTTGCTAGTAGACAACAAACAGCGCATTTGGAACACAGGATAGGAAGGTACACTGTGAGGTATCTGCTTCCCACAGGAACTAACTGGTGCATTCATGACCCCACAGTGACTACTGGTACCCCCACTGAGGAAGACCCTCGTTGGAATGGGGGTGTGGAAAGGGGGCAAAAGAGAATGACCTGATGGGAATGTGACAATTTGCAATACATTTATATATAAAGTTCTCAATAAAAATGATTAGAAAAATAGAGCATGGGGCTGGAGAGATGGCTCAGCAGTTAAGGCACCTGCCTCCAGTGCCTAAGGCCCTGGGTTCAGTTCCCCAGGACTCACATAAGCCAGACCCACAAGGTGGTGGCCCTGGTGCTTCTCTCTCTCTCTCTCTCTCTCTCTCTCTCTCTCTCTCTCTGCTTAAAAATGAACAAATAAAATATTTTAAAAAAAGAAAAATAGAGCATGCTTGTAGAACAACCTCAGTACTAACCACCACTGCACACAAATTTAAAGAAGAGAGCATGCCTCCATGTCTTCAACCCTGAGGCAGGCATTCTGATGAAGTGGTGCTGTGATTACCTTGTAGACTGGGCTCTTCTGAGAGAACCAACACCACCATTCAGTTGTTGTCTTTTGAGCCCTTATGTGGTCCAGGCTCTCTATGGAGTGGTATGGGCATAAAACGAATACAGCACCTTCCTCCTTCTTAGCTGAGGTCTCACTTCTCTCTTCTTTACTAAATCATTTTGTCTGCAAGTCTTGTGTAATGGCTCAGCCACATTGAGATCTAGGTGCATGCCTTCAGGAAGTCAGGAGGCCTTGGTGAATCGACATTTATTTTACTCTAAATTCCATGGAAATGGACAGTGGACTGCTTTGTTCTCCTTGATAAAAGGACAGAAAGATTCCTAGTTGCTGGGTTACTACCTAAAACACAGGCTCCAAGCTTCAGCCAGGAAGAGCAGTTAGCAATTAAGTAAAGGAAATGACTAGTGGGTTTGAAACCCAGCACCCTGCCCAGGACTTCTTCACATGGTAAAGCATCGCCGTTTCTTAGACAACTTTTATCACTAAGGAAGTAATTATGACTCATCCTCCTACAGAATAACTTGTTTAAAATCTGGGTCTTCAGTAACCTTTACTATTATGCTTCTGTTTTCTTTTCTTTGGACAAAGCAAGAAAAATTGCATTTGGATGGCACATTGCTCATTGGCTTGTATATTGGAATGTAATGGCCTCAGAGTGATCAGACTAAAAAGGTCAGTGGTCCCTGTAACAAAATACATTAACATAAACCTATCAGCTTATATTCTGATCAGAAATAGTATCTCTCATCATAACTTTTATCATCAACTAATTTGTATTGACTATAATAATGTGAATTTAACATACTGATCATACTTAGGCTAGTTAGAATATAGAAGTACTTTATACTATAGCATAAAATGCCTTATTCCCCCCCCACACACACACACAGAGAGATGAAGCATGAATTTAAAACTTCTCTTGGGGTTGTTTGGAGATGATAATTTTAAAATGAAGAAACTCTAAGGAAATTACTTTGCCAGCTTCTATATTCAGATTTATAGTGTACCTATTTGTTTCTGTGACTCTACACACTGACAACAGATTTTATTATCTGTGTTAAAAATAGTATTGAAATTGTAGAAAAATA